>NBZA01017776.1:0-33398 GCA_003054995.1 Aleochara bilineata | reverse complement strand
TTATGATTTTAGAAACTTTACGCAAATTTTAGTAAAATTTCACAAATATGCAAATATCTCTTGACCTATGTAAGATAGCGATTCAGCTTTAACTTCATTCGATTTTAAATGAAATTTTACACAAAATAAGTGGTTAAACCATCAACCTGCCGTCATTCTAAACGGAGTTATGAATTATTGATAATTTCCTATTTTTTGTAGAAAAAGTTTGCATGTGTTTGATGTCAAATATCTCTTGAACCGTGAAAGATAGAATTTTCACTTAAAGTTCATTGAATTCCGAATTAAATTTCACATAAAATAAGTGGTTAAACCAACAACTTGCCTTAGATCTAAGCAGAGTTATTATAGTTTAAAAATTTCATAATTTTCAAAAAAAAATCTATTTATCCATGTACTATGCATGGATTTTGGCCCTGTCAAAGTCAATATGTATATACCTGGAACCAATGTCACCCGCATAGAAAACAAAAAGTGCCCAATTTTTGATTTATATAATGGTATATTATAATAATCTCAGTTCTCAGCCTGTTCGGAGAAAAACAGGCTGAACTTTAGCAAAGGTCACGCGACACGACCGACGTCACTTCCAACAGGAGATAACGACTGGTCGCAGATTAGAATATAATAAATATTCAACCGGAAAATGAAATTCATGGCAGAGTGATTAAACAAGCACCTGCACTTGCAACCGGCTATCGATTTCAATTACCTAACTAACATCTTCGCGGGCGTATATTGGCTAACCCGTTAGATTTCCTTTGCTTTCCGCTCGGCGCGCGTTTCAAGTGCAAATTGCGGAGCTATTTATAAACTTGCGGGCGCACTTTGTAGTGTTATGCAGATAGGATAAAGTATCTACCGCTGTCGTGCGAAATATCAGCGAAGGAAGGATGTGGAAATATATTAGCCCTGAAAAGAGGAGCGGCCCGATGTCCTGTGCTGTCGTATCATTATTGAGGCTATTATTTGGCGAAATAATGAAATGAACGAGCGGGCAAGGCAAACGCTAGTCCCCGGTTATAAATAGGTGCGCAAGGTTCGTCAACTGTTTATTACCTCATGCCTTCGGTGCTTTTATTCCTGAAGTTTTTTATCAGCTGCGGCATGCCCAGCATTGCCTCGGTGAACACCGCAAGGAAGCCGACCAGCTCCACGAATATTACGTATGAAGCAAAGAGGTACATCAGTATGCACGCCACTATTGTAAATGCGAGCATGCAGTCCACATACGACTGGAAGTCCGACCAATTCCAGAAGAACTTCGGGTCGAAATCTAAAACATGCCACAAAGGGCACAAAGTCATCAAGGAGACAAAGATTGGTTAAAGTATGGGTGAAATGTACATGGAGCATGTATCATATGTATCTAATCCTCCGCTATTTTATTAACCTAATTTCGAAGTTGAGGTTTCAAACTTCAACAACGGCGAATTAAGTTAATAAAACTAACCTCAAAATAAAGTGAGCGCTACTTACTACTGAAGCAAAAGAAACGGAAAACATGAAAGTATTAACAGTGCTTAGAGAATGAAAGTTGAAATTAGTGCAAAGCGAAATTACCACAAATACTATGTGAGGAGCGTGGAGGTTTTGTCTGAAGCAGTCTGACCACATCATGGGGCTTAGCTGCCAACCAACAATAAAATAGTAGTCAATAAAAGTTTAGAACAAACACCATATAAGTATATATAAATTAATTGTCTACAAGTATGTACAACGACAACATTCGTCCATTATACTCTACCTGTAAAAATACGCTGCTTCGACTGCATCAATTCGTTCTTTCTGCGGACGTTCACACACAGATGGACCATCATGAACATTGTGAAGTTCATCACCAAGCTCTGGATGAGCAGCGGAACTTCAAAATGTTTTCCGAACCTGCAACACGAAAACAACTCAGTCTCGGGTCTCGTCAATTCAAACACAATTGGCTTATTTGCTCAATGATTGCATTGTTGTTGGGTGCGGGCGCGCAATGAGCTCACTTACCAGAACAATATTCTGAGTGTGTTGGCAATGAGGAGGGCAAGACAGACGAGCAAAGAGAAACCATCAGCGTCTTGAGTTTTCTTGATTTGTTTGTACTGAGGGATGTACGGGATGACACCGCCGACAATCATGGCCCCGGCGCTCACCCAGCCGACGATGTCGCCCACGGTGAGCGACAACTCGTCCGAAATCACCCAATCCATGATGGGGCGCAATCAACCTTAACTATCGGAGAACTATACGTAGTATTGCTTATAGTTACGCGGATACTTCCATAATTGGTGCACTATTGCATGGCGCATGGAGCGCTGCGTGTGGAAATGATGCACAATCACGGTGGCGATAAGGATAACTCAGTGCAGGACGAAAGGTTGCAATGCCAGCAGGTGTTTTCGATGCGAGTGGAGCGAATGCTGGTAGGCGAGTGTCGCGCTTGACATTCCGATGGGAGGTTTCAACACTGTGAACACACTCGAACACGGTTTCAACGATCGGCGCAGTGCCCCAAGTCCAAGCGGAGTGTATTACACATTTGCGTGGCGTTTGTTTTGTGATGGTGACTCTCAGGAATTCCGATGCTATTGGGCGATGCACGAGGTTGAGGTTTTTTCCGTGGATTTTGTTGATTTCACGCAAGAATCATCCATAAATAATAAGGTTAAGGTAGGGTTTGTCTCAGGTTCATGGTGCACATGCGCAGGTGGAATCGTCAGCTGATTTCAAACTATATTTAATACTTTCTACAAATAAATAAATTACATTGTTTACAATCAATAGTCAAGTGCGATAATACCACATTAAATTTCGTGTTTTTAGCATTTGTTTAAACTTTAAACATTTGCTTGTCAAACTAAGCTGCCATGTTAGTTTGACGTTATGACGTAGATGGCCATACTAGCTACTTATTAGTTTTGAAATGAAGTATGGTGTATTTATTGATAATATTCAATGCAATAAACCGTCCTGTATCTTATCTTTGTGAATGTATTCAATGACATTTGCAATTTTTAGTGCATTAATTGCTGTTCCACAAAAATACGCATTTGCGGATTATAGGTTTTGCAATATATGTGTATTTAACTAATTATAAGTTACACAAGTACACTACTAACGTTATAATTATTTATTATTCAATAAAAACAAGTATTTTTGTCATTAGGAAGAGAAATAATAAGACGGTACGACTTTATGCCTACTTTTAAGTAGTTTTCTATAATTTTCATAAATTTAATTACATGTTTTGATGCGCAATGTTAGCTCGTAAATTTCGCATGTGCATTTGAATTGAGCAATAAAGCAGTTCATCGTGCACTTCCAGTTTCCAGCGCCTAGGCTAGACGAAACTTGCTCTAGGCTAGATCTATAGCCCACCATCGAGCGCATTTTTCATTGCCAACCACATCAGCCTTGAACGCTTCCAATTCCGTTGTAGTAATCACTTATGAAAATAATGCTTACAAATATTATTTCATTAGTGAATTAGCTGTGTGAATGCGTACACCAGCTGTTTGGTAGCTCCTGTTAGTCATCCATTGCTTCCTTTTGTTTTGTGTTGCGCTTAGAAGTTCCTCTCAAAGTTCCAAAATGAATCAAGTGGCTTTAATCACGGATTACCAAGGGAAACAAATCACCGAGGAGGACATAAAAGAACGCGTAGAAAAGTTAAAGCTTGTTATTCAAGGTACACGTCAGTAAGACAGTTGCCTCTTGAGTTATATTGTTGTTTTCACGCATAGATGATGAAGACATCAACCCGGAAATGCGACAGGACGATGAATATCTCCTCAGATACCTTCATTTCAGTGATTTTGACATTGAATCCGCGCATGCCAAGTTCAAAAAGTTTTACAAGTTAGTGCTTGATAACACAAAATGGTTCGGGTTTGCGACGCCCCAACAGCACAAGAATCAACTCACCAAGAAGATGCGCGTGCTCTTGGACACGCGCGATAAGGAAGGACGCTTGATAATCGTCGCCAAAATGGGGAACATTAATACCTCGGAGAGCAGCCTGAATGACGTGTTCAAAGTGGACGACATTTTGTTGGAGGTCGGCTGGGATGACCCCATAACGCTGCGTAAAGGTTTCTGCTCAATCGTGGATGTCAAGGACATGAGTCTCAGACTCATGCAGTGGTCCACGCCCAAGAATATCATATTCTCCGTGAAGAAATTAGACGCCATGCCTATCAAAGACCTGAAGATTCACGTCGTGAACAAGTCGCGGTACTTGGACGCGTGCATGGCCATCACCTGGCCGTTCTTGCCTTCGAAACTGAAGGAGAATGTAAATATCGCCACGGGTATTTAAATAATGCAGTGACTTTTGATTGCTTCTGGGGACTTTTAGATATTTTTCCACGGGGACAACTGGCAGTCATTACATGAACACATTGAGCCTGCGTCGCTGCCCCTTGAATACGGGGGTACGAATAGTAAGACATACGACGAATACATCGAGGATGTGTTGAACAAAGACGAGCAGCTGGTCGAGACGACAAAGTATATCAAGTTTTTCGTCAAGGACGGAAAGCGCTGATCTCTCTTCGTACTTTTAGACTTGTTATTACATTTTGTTGTTGTTACATTGGGTACGCTTGGTAAAGTATTTGAGTTTTACAGAAATGAGTTTTAATGTGACTTTAATAGTAACAAATCAAAATGGTTGAAGGTGTTATTGAAATGCACGCTTAGAATGAAACCAAGCATCAACTATTTATGTATTAGCAAAACATTAGCTATATTTGGACGAAGAACATGGATGGACGAACGAGAAGAACGAGTAAATATCTCTATTTGGTCCGAAAGTTGCTTGAAACACACGCTGAATTCTTGAAAAACGTTCCAAAGCTTTATAAGTAAGTGGAGTAAGTGTTTAAAGTTTGTACGCTTGGCGCATCATCAAGTCAAAGTATCCGTCATTGTCAATAGATGCGCTTATAGCGCTATAATAGTTATAAAATTCCTCTTTGGTGACCTGTAAAGAGACGCATTAGTATATACAAAGTTAAAGGTTTCAGTGTGTTAGGTAATAATGCTTACAACACCATCTTTAGTGGCATCTTGTTCGAAGTTATTCAAAAATCTATTCATAATGTTCTCTTCCGTCTCTTCGCCGGAAATGTACTTTGGGTGGTTCTTCACGTTATACACATTCTTCAAGTCGTCGATGGTGATTTCCCCGTCTTGCGTTTTATCTAACTTCTTGAACGCCTCCTCGATGACGCGCTTCCTACACTCGGGCATTGGCGGCTGGAATGTCGAAACGCAAACAATTTAAAGTTTAAAAGTTGACCAATCAATGCGACGGCCATAAGCATGCCAAGGCTAGGAAATAGATTGTTGTCAGTGACTGTCACTCACGCGTATATTCACGAGGAACTCTTCCATATTGATTCCGCCGCTTCCGTCCGTGTCGAACGTGACGAACAAATCCTCAGCCTCTTGGTCGGTGATTTCCAGACCCGCTTCTCGCAGACCTGTTATGAACTCTTCCCGGTTCAATTGCTTATTACCATCGTCGTCAAGTCTTCGGAACATTCTTCCCAGTCCTAAGATACCAGAGGCTCCTCTGGAGAGGCAAACAAGACGGAGACGTGTCACAGGGTCGGCTGTGCTGCCTTTAGCTTGTAATTCGCGTTGACTCTTGTTGATCATTTCATTCTCTTGTCTCGTCATTGCGCTCTGGGGTCGAAACATGATTACTATAATACTTGGTCAGCTGTAACAGAATCAAGTGGCTATAAGTATTGTGTTTCTCCCTGAACTGAATCGAATTATAATAGCAATACATTATGCTAGTTGCGCGTATAAAATATGGATGGATGGCAATCAATCGAAGTGAATTTGTTTTCATTTTCACTCGGTACTGATGCTTATCGATTTCTTTACATATTATTCTTACTTTCGACTTGAATTCAAAGTAGGTACCTAGGTATATATTCGGTATAAAGTACAAAAATTGTAAAATATGAATAAGTTATTAACAATTGATGTTATTCCATGGGAAAATCAATATTAAGCGGTGCGGTTGACTCGTTCCGTTCAGCTTACATATTAAAGTTTCAACTCAACTCAACTTCAAATTCCATTCTTCGCCACTATTGAGGCATGTGATAAATTATGAAGCGGGTTCAAGAAGGTTCGTGTCTTTTGTCCAGGTTCTTAGCACGCATGCATTCAATTCTACTCACTGAAATCGAAATCGGAAATTGATTTCAATTTACTCATCGGCGGCGCAAAAAAGCGTTAATAACCGCGAGGCACACTCATTGATCGTGTGTCAAGAAACCCATTAATTTCCCTTCGCCGGCATCTGTTTTGTTCTTATCAATTGTAAAAGTTCCATACTATTGTACTTTTTACTAATTTAATTAACTTAAAATGTTTTACCAAGAAGTTTGAGGTGCTATAACACACAAACGTAACATGGCTCTGGCACTGGGATGGGACATAATGGGGCATTGGGTCGTTATTATTCGCCTCATTAAGCCGCCTGTCTTTTGACGCAGTCATATGTTAAAGGTGTAGATATATATGATACATATGTAGTTTATGCCTACATGACATGGCCTAGGCGTGCGTGACTCAATTAGCGATGAATTTTTAATGTCGCATCACTGGTGGCTGGTGGTGCGAATCGAAAAAAACTTAAACCTCATACAGACCTTCCTAGTTTTCGTCAAGTTCGCCAAACCCTAAACTTAGTTTATTACTTTAATGGCCATGTTATTAAAGTAAACTTTGTACAACGCATCGCAAAAAGTTAAAAACCCTATAATTTCTTATTCTTATCGCGCCGGCGTAATTGATCTTCGATAATGAACTAATATTCAGATAAGATTACATACATTGTATCAAGAAACAAACCTGCAATCCACCCAAGCCTGTCGGTTGATATCTGTGATTGCCACTCAGAACGTATGTTTATAATGTTTAAATTGTTATAAATGGACTTACTTATTGTTATTTTCTATTGGAACAACTGTTGGTTCAATTCTTCTCAAGTGTCGCTGGCAGTAGCACAGAATCGACTGACAAATGCAAATTAATTTAAATTATGTATTCGTATTCATAAACTACCGCTGTTTTGCGTTGGTGCGGTGCGTATTTCTTGTGTTGCGACAGCCGCAACTCACTCACTCCGGAGGACGAACAAAAGTGCAATAACTAGCGAGGACGTCGCGCAATGTACTGCGAGCGCTTCCGCGACCACCATACTTATAAACCACATCGGTACAAACATTTTCATACAATGTGTTGCTTTTACTTGTTATTTAAACAAATAAAAATTGATTGCTTTAACAAGGCTTCATCATGCATACTTGGTATAAGGCAAAGCAACACAATTATTTGCTCCAACGATCTTCGAATTAGGTTACTAGGGTTTATTTCTTTGACGCCCTATAGAATATAATATAGGAAGGAAGGAAGGAGCGGATAGGAATGATAGTAAACTGAGGCACGTTGACCATTTAGTGCTTTTCCTGTATCTATCTACTAGAATGTACGGGACGTGTGTTCACACTAACGGTACTGTTGCTTAGCAGCACCCGACAAAAACAATTTGCATTTTTTATCTTTATCCTATATCCTCTGTTCTGTCTTGTCAACACGCCTTGTTCCATAGAATAGTATGAGTATTGTATTTGTGTTGTTCTATGTTTTATTAGTCTTAATGTTCTATTGTTTTTTCGAATTAATTACTTATTACATATAAAAGATCATTAGACACAACAACTCATAACTTGGAATATACTTCTAGAGTCCTAGAAGTATTGTAGTTGCGCACACAGGCAGAACAGTAGGAGCCGAAGCCTGCCGGACGCTCATCTCCCACGTATCTAGCAAATGTGACAATGAATAATGCTTCGGTAATTTCTTAATTCTAGCAATCAACTCCCGCTGTACTCTTGAAAGAAACTGCGTGGCTTCGTACTCGTGAGGTGCCATGTGACACTTCGGGGAAGTGTATGGATAATCTTCTGGCACCGTGATGGAGATCGGAGGGACGCAAGGGAGATGCTTATCATCTAACCAACAAATCAAGTTGATCGTCTTCGCCCCTGGCTGTTGATTCGGATCCATGGATACCTTAAACCGCTGATCTAAACGAGCTATTTCACCCTGGAGCACATCAGGTATTTCACTCGTTGATTCCTCCACGCGTTTGCGTTTCAGAGGCGGGACAAGTCGAAGTTCAGGTGCGAAGAGCGCTTCTAAAGTGGGCCCAAACGTGCGATGCAGTGTGTGGTTGATTGAAGGGTTTTGTAAGTTGTTAGTAATGGCTTCTATTAGCGGATTGAAAGCATGGTGCTCTTTAGTCCCTGTAGTGGTAGTGGGTGCGGAGACACTGCCATCCCCTCGCTTAAAATCAAGCTTTTCCAGGACAACTTCACACTTGAGTAAGGTTTCCAGCGGCATTCTCTGCTGCGGATTTGAGAGAATCTCTAAGAGCTTTTTCATCTTACTGGTTTTCTCCACATCTGTAAGTGTTTAAATTAGTTTATGTCACAGTTATCGTAGGTTATGTTTCATTCAAAACTTACGTTCGCCATCGTTCCCCATTCGCGCGATCATTTTTCTTAGTGGTTCGATGTATTTACTCAGTTGACGGACTTTTTCGCGATATGCAGCCTCATCTTGCATGCCCATCGGGCTCTGGTTAGGCTGCCCCGGGGTATTTAAAGAACCAGAAGGACTAGGAGCCATTCCAATGGATCGTTGGCCTGGAGTACCCATCATGTTCATCTGGGAACTGGGAGATGGCGCGAGCGCTGGTGAAGGCACCATTTGCGCGTTGGGTGTGGGGGCACTCATGCCAGCAGGCGACTGAACTGACCCTTGGGTGGGACTCTGGTTGACAAACTGATTCGGCGTAGGGTTTCTAGGGAAACCGGCGTTTGGGGGCGCGTTCATGGTTATGTCCATTTTGCGCTGTTGCATCTGTGGCATTTGAGCCATCATGCCAGGCCCCTGCATTTGTTGCGGCATGCCCATAGGGTTACCCATTTGATTCGGCATCTGGTTCATGGCTTGCGCCTGCATTTGCGGGGGCATTTGATTAGGCATATTGCCCGCGTTAGGAACCATACCCATTTGTTGTGGCGGACGTTGCGGCATCCCGCCAGGTCCAGGCATTGCGTTCATCTGATTCGGACCGCGGTTGAGGGTCTGTAGAAGATTCGTAGCATTCGGTGGTACTTGTTGTGGGCCCATTGGTCCTGGTTGCGGACTCATCATCTGATTGTTTCTGGCATTCCCCTGACTGGCAAGATTTTGCAGAGCGTTTATCGGATCTTGCATGCCTCCAGCTCCTTGCGGACCTGCGTTATTCATACCTGCGCCTTTCTTTGCATCTAGATATGATAAGATATTGAAAACATTGAAAAGCAATGAGATAAAGAAGGTCAGGATATTATTTACTCATTTCTCGAACGTGTAGTATCAATCTCGCCACAAATCCTAGATATTCTTCCCGGGTTTTGGCCTTTTGAAACACATGGTTCTCCATTTCTAAGCTATTCCGTGACATAGACATTCCTGATTGCCTTATCGCCTCGTCACTAAAAAGATTGCGATTAGAAAATGCATGTATTCTCAATTTTGTTGTGGTATTTGCGTACATTTTTTGTACAATATTTTGACGAAAGTTTGGTGTTCTCCATGATACATCGTCGGCCATGTTTGTGTAGTAAATTAATCAATAATTTGAATAAAATTTAGTTGTTATTTAGTTTATAACAATGGCGTATGCACTTCGCTACGCACTAACACTAAATCTCAAAACATGAAAACAGTAAGTAAGGTTAGATACACATCGTACACATAACCTTGCAGGCTGTTTTCAAACATGACTTTCTCTGCATGATCGTTCAAAATTAATTCGATTATAACTTCAATACAAAATTCAAAATGAGTTTGCTAATAGTGTCTACCCTGCTCAGCTTTGTAAGTGTTCATTCTTCGTTGCTGACAAACCAGGTAAGCTGTTGTTTAATTCATATAATTAAAGAATTTCGTCTGCAATCTTGCCCATGATTGTAGATGCTAAAATTGCTTAATAGACCACCAGAAGCGGAAAGAAATCTATTCAAAGAACGTAATGCTCTAGCTCAAGAACAATGCTCCCTCAGCATAAGCCGGGATTTCGTAAAATATTCAAAACTTCAGCGGAAAATAAACGCGATTGATATAGAATTGAAGACCAGCCGGTCTCAAAGGACGGGCAAGAATATCTTTGTGAATCTCGCGTTAACGTATGGATTTAAAATACTGATATCTTGCTGTATGCTGTTTCTGACGCTGTACTACAGACGTGTGCCAGTGTTTGTTGTCAGTGAAGAATATGACTTTTACCCCATAGGATTTCTCATCTCTTATCCCACTGACATCAAAAACGCAGTTTCAGTGCATTTCTGGATGGGAATGTGTTGTGCAATTGCAAGACTGATAAAGTTTAAAAGCTAACTGTGTCAGTGACAAGGGATGAAGGGTACCAATCAAAACTTACTAGAAAATGTCATTAAATATGTAAAAAATAGAAATATTATTTCATCTGGCCAAAACTATTCAATAACTATACATAAATTACTTTGTATGTACATAAGTTATGCAACATATCCTCAAGTCTTAACCACATGCATTTACATCTCAAACTCGATCAAAATGAAAATAATTTTCAGTACATAAATATGAATTAATAAATTCGCTAAGAAGTTAGACATTAAGATTAAATAAAAATAAATAACAAATATTGTCTTAACACATTGCCTTTGGAAAGTATGCTTATATATTAGAGAATTTCTTTGATCACACGTTCATTTCCTCCCGCCATCTTTGAATAAAAAATACCAGGCCTGGGCTCGAGGAAGACGTAATATTTTATCTTTCTAACCAATCCAATCAAATTGAACTATGTACCTAAAAATTAACTTTTGGTTGGTATTTTGAGTTGATCTTCAAAAGATCCCTAATTTGGTTTAATTTTTCAATTAATGTGCGTCTTTTGATACTTCGTATCATCCCCTGCCTTGAAATTAAACTAATTATTTATTTAAAAGTAGGATAACAATAAATTATCATACTTTGGCAGTATTCCTGATTATCTACGCACCATCACTTCGAGATACGAGAATAAGTATGTATGAAAGTTTATACAAAATATTTTTCAACTAATTTCTCTACAATCACGAACTTTACCTCACGCGCAGCTGTGCACTGTTACGTATTGTGGGCGGACGCGTGGAGCAACCACCGAAGTAATTTGAAAACACCTAGGAGTCGCCACTGTTATTTGAGCTTCTTGTCTTTGTCCTTGTCCTTATCCTCGATCGAAGAGACATGCGTCCTGATGGAATGCGTCGAGCAGGAACACGACGGCTCGTGCTCAGTGCGCCTCTTCAGGGCTTCGTACGCCCGATACAAGTTGATGTTCCTCCGGCAGAAATGCAACAAGTTGAAGAGAATGTCCCTGGGGGTCTCGAACTCGTTGGGCACGATGCCGGCCACCTCGGATTCGAAGTACGAGAAGAGCGGGAACCAGATGCGCGTTCGCGTAGAGTCCCGCTGCATGAGCGCTTGGTTGTTGGAGAGCGTGTGATAGTACAGGAAGAGACGACTGCTGATGTAGAACGCCACGAAGACGTCGATAGAGTAATGCTCGTGAGCGGCGAGTATGAAGAAAATGCCAAACATATTCATGATCCACGTCAGCGTGTGGAGGAAATACAAATGTCTCGGAGTATCTGCAAGCAGAGAGAGTTTAACTTTCTAGAAATATGAGCCACAAAGAATGTACTAACATTCAGTAATGAAAAAGTTGAGCATTGTAAGAGCCACCGTATGACCGCTGAACATGTAATCTCCACACGTCCGGACGCCTTGAATGGACATTCCCGCCCCTCGCCAGATGATGTACGCCTGCGAGATCTTGAACCGCAGGTGCTCGAAGGTCGTTCCCTGGATGGAATAATTCCTTGGTTCGCACTGCAAGTGCGCTCCAGGGACACTCAACGATGTGATAAGCATAGTTACACAGCGTAATAGGAACACCGTGCCTGATAAGGCAAAGAACCGCCGCATAAGGATAAACCTAAAAAACAATGAAATTAAACACGATTGTTTGATAAGAAAAAGCGGCTTTGAATTATCCACGGTTTAAGTGAACTTGACATTAATTAGTATGTATGCTAAAAACTAGTCCACAGTGGTTAATTCGGACTGGATTGGATTTTAATCATGAATTGAATCGCCATGTGTTTGGTGTTTACAAACAAATTATGCATGACCAGCGTTCATTGCTTATCGACTTCTGTAAGCTTTTAATAAGTGGTGTTATTATTATTATTGTTCTAAATATAATTTTATTGTTGGCGCAGTCGATAAAACAAAATAAGTGTTAACTGCGTGGTTGCGACTTTGTTATGACATAGGTATTTGAATTCACGCGCAAGCCTGGTAATTGTTATAAAAATGTATCAAAATCACGGTAAGAAAAGACACTTTCAAGTGTATAAAAAGGCACCTACTCGAAAGTTCAAAGTACAAAGGCGCTTTATTACTAATCATCGTCCAGAAAGCATAGCTCGGATTCAATTACCACTTAAGTCATATCAGACTATTCATTACTTTCACGTGCATATGTACACTGTGTTTGGTTAAACTCGACTGTGAGTAAAGTGATTCATCATAGAATGAATTCAATGTCCGCTGAAGCATAACGCATAATGAACGCTTTGTTTAGGAAGTCTGGCTGCTCTTTCTTATTTTGTAACAACAGTTATTGAGTAATATGATTAACACGCACGCAATGCACTCGCAGGTGCCAATGAGGAATGAACAGTTACCTGCCAAATGCATTGCATTGCATTGCATTAGAAGGCATTACGGATATGAACATACCTATGTTTGTGGAATAAGAGCACAATCAACCAGATTGTGAATAAGAATGTTCCAGTCACTTCACACATGTCGAACGCCCATGGAATGTGCGGCACGTTATCCAGGAAGATATCGGGCAATGGAGGATACTTCTTCATGTCGGGCACACGGTCGTGAACTATGACCATCACGAAGGCCGTGATCCACGTGACGAACACCACGTAGCAGAAGCTGAGGAAGGCCTTCCATATCTCCGGGGGTAACCGCTGTCCACGTCCGTCTTCCGACACCGGCGGAGATATCCGCTCGGATTCTGCATACTCGCTCTCTTGCTTGAGAGGGCTATAGGGAGGCACCACTGGGAAGCCACCGCGTGTCTCGAGTAAACCCAACTGCACCAGCACGTTATGATTGTCCCGTTGCAGCGCCTTTACTGCGACGTACAAGCACTTCCGGTCGTGCAGCGAGAGCTGATTCAGAGGCACCAGCTGGAAGTCGGCTTCGTTCAGCGCCAGCAGGCATTTGCCATTGATATCGTCCTCGCGGAAGAGACTGATGGTGCGCCCCGACAGACCTTCACTGGTCAACCAGCCCACCACGTCCTGCTCGTCCCAGTTGATCACAGACTTCGTCTCCCAAGACTTCGTGGTCGACGACTCCATTTACACATCGGTGTTGCGCGGCGGCTCGTAGGGCAATGGATTGGTAACGTGCGATTGAATTGATGCGATGCACATCGCTGCCTCAGCGTGGATGACGCACTGTTGAAGAACTCTGTCGTCGGAGCGATCCGATACACTGGGAATTTAGACGACTACTGCGGCGACGGTGTCTAATCGCATTCACATTTTATATATATTTCAGCGTCCGGAGTCATTGCATGTTGAGTGAATTGCGAACAACTAACCTAGATGTTGACGTGATTGATGTTTGGTGTTTACGGTGATTATCTCCATAAACAAATCTCTGCGCGTGGACACATTACGTACAAATGTAAGCATTACTTTCGTCAGCATTCTCTTATCACAATTTTTAACCGTATTAGTATTTTTGTTGGATTTACTTCGTTTTTCGAACTGTTGTTATTTAAGAAGCCAGGAAAGTTGCCTATAGTTTAAGGGCGAATTCAATGCCTCTTGCGGTCTAATAAGAAACCAGACAGACATCAGCTGGTACCATTGTTGTGAATTAGTGTATCTTTAATTTGTTGTTAGTTTCATAAGAATAACGCCGGTGTAGCGTTTTACTAGTGCACGGTGTTTGTTTGCAGCAAAATGTATTAGTTTCCAATGGCTTATTTCCATTTCCGATGCGGCGACCGAGTCACTTTGCAGAATGAGAATTGCACAGCGGTAAGAACACACTTTGAGACCTATTTTGATCATGGCGTTGTGATAACGGCGGAGGCGCTTCCCAATGACGTGCTGTTTGAGGTAAAGGTTGATAAGAAGGTAAACAACTGGTCGGGTGGCGTAGTTATCGGCGTGACCGATGTTGCTCCCGGTCATATTGACTTCCCTTACACTGCAACTCGTCTGAATCATAATGCATGGGTAATTCATCATACTTTTGCGATACAAACTACAAGCATGTCTTCATATGCGTTTTGATATTCCAGTTAATGTCTGGTTATTTCTTGGTTAAAAATGGGGTTACTGTCAGTGAAAATTACGGGGTTGACCTTGATACTTTGAGCCAAGATGACAGGGTTGGTTTGATTAAAACGTCGACTGGGGATCTGCTGTTCAGTATTAATGGCGTGCCTCAGGGGGTCGCATTTGAGGGGTTACCGTTTGTTGTGTACGGCGTGGTTGACTTGTATGGCAATTGCGTGCAAGTGACCATCACGAGCCCGTTGCAACGCGAGCATAATAACGACGATTGCATGAGCGGTAGTTCGGTGCTTGCGATTGAGAACGACAACTTGAATGTGACTTTGGGGGCCGACATCAGCGAGCTGAGTCTGAGCAGCAGTAACAGTTTGGACATCCGAATGGATATGAACGTGAGTCTGACGTTGCCGGAAGAAATACCGCGGGCGGATAAGTTGCGTTTCCATGAGCGGTGCGGCTCGCTGATCAAACTTTCAAATGAGCAACGCGCGGCAGAACGACGCCGTCCTTTGGATGAATTCAACAACGGGGTTGTGATGACGCACAGACCTTTGAAAGATGGGGAGTTGTTTGAGATCCGTATTGATCGCCTGGTTGATAAGTGGAGCGGGAGTATTGAGGTAAAATTATACAAAAGTAGATTAAAAACATTGCATTCTTTATTCCGAGGTAATTTTATTATTAGATGGGGATTACAACCCACAATCCGGCCACGTTGGTCTTCCCTGCGACGATGACAAACATGCGAAGCGGCACAATAATGATGTCCGGCTGCGGAATACTCACAAATGGCAAAGGTACACGACGCGAGTACGGGGACTTCAACTTGGATGAACTTAGCGAAGGAGATCGCGTGGGCATGATGCGCAAACCCGATGGGAATTTGCATTATTTTATCAACGGACTAGATCAGGGGGTGGCAGCTCAGCGAGTACCTCAAACGGTGTGGGGCGTTATTGACTTATACGGCATGACAATTAAAGTATCCATAGTTGAGCGCGACGAGCGTGAAGAGCAGAATTTAATGACACGTCGAAATACCAGGGATCAGCAGTTAACTCTCCCTGACACCAAACCGCCTACGGATTATTACGACAGGCTGACGTTTCATGTTAACTGCGGCAGTCACGCGCAAGTTATCAACAATGGCCGAACGGCGCATCGTCCTAACGCGGCAGAAGATTTCAACAATGGAGTCGTTTTAACGTCGCGTCCTCTGAAGTCAGAAGAAATGTTTGAAATACGTCTCGACCGCGTTGTGACCAAATGGGCTGGGAGTATTGAAATCGGCGTTACTACTCACAGCCCCACGGATTTGGAATTCCCATTCACGATGACAAACGTTCGGTCGGGAACCTGGATGATGACAGGGAGTGGAATCATGCACAACGGGATTACCGTTCTGGAGCAGTATGGTGTTAACTTAGACCGGCTGCAGGTTGGGGATCGCGTTGGGGTTATAAGGAAGAACAATGGGTTTCTGCATTTCTTTGTCAATGGCGTGGATCAAGGGACTGCCGCTTCCAACGTTCCCGAACGCGTCTTCGGAGTGATTGATCTCTATGGTCAGGCGGTGGAAGCAACAATCGTTGATATTTTTGACTACGGCTCTCCAGACACTATAAACTCTAGCGTTTCAAATACAACCCTCTACAGCGACCTTCGCTTTCACCCGGTGCATGGACGGAATGCGATGATTATAAACAACGGTCTCACTGCATGGAGACCACAACCCTTGGCCGAGTTTAATGGCGGCATTGTCTTCTCAAACCGACCGCTGCGGGAAGGCGAACTATTCGAGATTACAATTGACAGTATGGTGGAACGCTGGTCGGGTAGCATTGAATTAGGAGTTACTGCGGTTCGTCCTGATGACATCTACATTCCTTCCACGGCGACGGATTTAGGGCATGACACTTGGATGCTTAGCGGGTGCTCTGTCATGGAGAACGGTGTCACCATAAAGTCCAACTACCCATGTGACTTGGACCTGCTCGAGGTGAACACGCGCATCGGCGTGATGCAGACGGCCGACCGCGCTATTGAGTTCTTCAAGGACGGCGTGTCACAAGGAGTCGCGTGTGTCGTGCCGCACACGAACCTCTACGCGGTGGTTGATCTTTACGGGCAGTGCGCGCAGGTAAGCATTCCATGCGCATCGCCTGGTATTCCAACCTGCGCCACACAAGCGCAAATGCTACTTGACAGTTGTCCGCGCTCCGAGACATCTGCATCTCTTCAAGCTAACAGCATCCTAGCAGCGAACCCCGAAGTGGATATTCATCAGTTCTACGACTTTCATGTGAAAGCATATACGCTAACCGACGAACGACGGACTGCAACACGCTCTAAGGATTATCTACAAGCTTTGGTATACAGTGCAAAGCCGTTGAACCAAGACGAGTTGTTTGAGATCTCCATCGAAGCGCTGCATTCGCATTTATCGGGAACTTTGAGTTTTGGAGTTACAGGTGCGTTGCCGATGAATAATCCTCTAACAATGCCGGCTGACGCGTGTTATCTTACGGGGAATGAACTGCATTACAAGAATCAGATCCAACAAGTGTTTGCGCCATCTCTGCAATGGTTGCGTGTTGGAGATCGAATTGGTATTCTGCGCACCCAAGAAAATTTGAAGACTTTTATTAATGGAGAGGAACTGGCGGTAGCATTCCCGCAATTACCGGAGAAATTGTATGTACTGGTTGACTTGAAAGGGTCCTGTTCAAGTGTTCACGTTATGAGTAAGCGCGTTACGATCGCGTCGCCAATGACGAGCGTCCGACTGCAGGATAGTTTGGAACTTATTGTTGATGACACTGCTGCTGTATCCACACCGCCAGTCTGTGGTGAAGATACTGCTAAATTGAAAGTATCAACAGTTGGACAAAGTCAAGCACAAGCGCAAAATCAAGAGCAGGGAGGAAGTGGAGATGCGCCCGTGAAATACGAATTCCACGATAATCACGGACGAAATATTGAACTTAATCGGTACGTAGCGCGACGCGTCGCGAGTTACAATCAAGGTGTAGTCATTGTTCAACCTGCAATAAAAACTGGACAAAGTGTTTTCGTATCAGTCGGTCAGATTGATAAGAATTGGGCGTCATCGCTAATGCTTGGCTTAGTCTGCGGTGTCCCTGAGAGATTTATTCTACCTGGCACGCTCTTGTCTTTCAAGGGCAACTGCTGCATTCTTGCTAATGATTGGATTTCATTGAACGGCATCAAAACTCGCTCAACTTACGCCCAAAGGTTGCAGAGTTTGGTGGTCGGCGATATTGTTGGAGTTACTTTGACCGATGGCGGGGTGCAACTTGTAATCAATGGGGTATCGGAAGATATCCTACCTTGGGTACCACAACTTCCTAATTGCTATTCGGTGTTTGATTTATACGGGCAATGTACTCAAGTTTCGATTCTTAATGAATGCGAAGAGCAGGAAGAGGAAAAGGGAACTGCAATTTGTTTAGACTTTGAAAAGGCTGATTTGGAAGTTTGCGAAAAGGAGCAAAACGGAGCGAATCTGTCACTACCCTTGGCGAATATTGCAAGCAGCAGTAGTAATCACAGTAATAACACGACAACCTCGAATAATATGAGTCAGATATCTGCAAATTCTTTGTCTATGACTAGAACTTCACCGATAACGCCGGTCAAATTGCCTCCGTGTCAATATCTACTGGAATGTAAAGCGTTCAAACAGTCGCTGCTTTTGCCAGATGAGTATTTCACTAACGACGAGCCGACTTGCTACTGCACAAATTGCTATAAAACGAAAAGTTTGGACGTTGAAGCTCTCAAAGATGAATCTCTGATTGCCTGGGTGAAGTTCCCATTGCGGAATCTGCATAACAAGCAAGTAGATAAATGGCACGCCGCGTATTATCCGAGCAAACTCGGCACTGTTAGATGCATTTTAGACACGGGCCAGTTGTTAACCAAAGGTATTATTATATAATGATTTAAAGTTTAAAGTACTTATATTAAAAATGTTCATAACTTATAGAACAAATGCAATATTGCAACTTGATTGGACAGAGACATGACGACGTCCAAGTTGTCTTCAGCCCTTCGATGCAGCATTGCGTGCAGGAACCTTTCCTGATCGAAAAGGATAAAGAGGCTCTGGCTTCGTTTCAGTTACTCGTCAAGCCCGGCGCTTATTCTGTCGCTAGAGATAGCTCAGAATGGAGCACTAAGGAAACAGGCGCTATTTTCCTACAAGCTCTCTTGTTGCAGCTGCGTCCCCTTTAGATAGCCAGTGAAAATGAAAATTTAGTGCAACATTCCTAGCCCTTTAACTCTTGTGATAAGAAAAATCCTAGTCGCTTGCCTGTCCTGCTTTTGTTCAGTAAAGGATATTTTTGTGTTCTTCTGGAAAATAGCACTGTATTTAACTATTAAGCTTATTTATTGTATATAAGTTAAGTAACTCGCATACAAGTTTAAGCGTGACTGCTAAACTCTAGTATATAGAAAAAACAAATGAGACATTGATACTGATTCAGCCCCAAACACGCACATTCTGATCCCAACTACACGAAGCCAGTGCGAGTCCACTCGTAGCCATTGAAATCGACGTTACGCGATTCTCATGTCCTTGCAGAAGCCCTATAATGACATTAATAAGATACACGTAAGGTTAAACTGATACTAACCAACCGTTGTGTTGCACTTTCAGAGTGTCCCATATGTGGACATTGTTATCGTCCGAGCCGCACATGATGAAGCGGCCACTCAGGGATAGCGCACATGAAGTGAATCCGCTCGTCTTATTCGGGGGTTCGAAGAGGGCAATCTGTTGGTCGCTTCGGATGTCAAAGAGGCGAGCTGTTTTGTCTTCGGATCCTGTTGCGAATGCCTGGCCACTGGGATGAAACTGAAATATTGTTAGTAAGGTAGGTCAGTAGTTTTAATTGTTTAAAAGAAACGTACGCAAACGCTATTGACATCTGCGGAATGTCCAAAGAAAGTCTGCTTCGGTTTTTCTTCTCTCATATCCCATAAGCGGCAGGATTTATCCACACTTCCAGTTACATAAGTGTTACCATCCGGTGCCAGACTTATGGATACAACGTCGCCATTATGCGCATTGAAATCGGTTGTCTTGCGTCCTGATTCTAAGTCCCACATGCATCTGAAATTTTCATTATTACTTCTCATCTTCAAGTTATACTGAGGATATTTTACATTTTCATATCTCCGGAGCCAGTTAGTAAAGTTTTGTCGTCTAGAAAGCGACAACTACTCAAGAATCCGTCGTATCCCGCCAGTTCGCGGACCATTTTAGCGGCCCCTGATGTGTCCCGATTGTTCACATCATATACTGTACACATGTTATCCATTCCTCCGCAAGCTAAATTTGGTTGTAAATTGATTTGCATTTTATAATTGGTATAAACTTATTTACCAACAAAGTTTCCACTTGGCGAAAAAGCCACACTCATAACCCATGCGGATCGTAACGGAATCACTTGAATCTTATTTCCGGTGTACGTATCCCAAATTATAAGTTTACCATCCAGGGAACCGGTAACGCAATGCCTGCTATCGCCACTATAGTGCACTGAATTCACTTTGTTGATATGCCCTTTGAGGATTTTGCGTGTTACTAACTTCACCTTTGGTGGGTCTGCCACAGAGGCACAAGCTTCGGCTAACTTTGCGTCTGCTTGTTTCTCTTGCGCTTCCTAAAACACTTTCCGTTATAGTTTGTTCTAACAAGAGACAATTGTTTACTTTGAGTTCTTTGTATAAATCCTCCAACTCCTTGCGCAACTCCGCAAGTTCGGGATCGTTCTTCGGCGGCATCCTGCCGGTGGTCAACTGTACGATGTACGGGACACAACTCTAAAGGCTTACGACACGTAACGGCCCTTCTTTAATCTTGTTAATGCTAATTAAATTGTCGAAACAAGCACGCGACATGCGAGCGAAGACTTACAAATCGCTTCGCTTGCGCTGGGAATACCGGAATATCGTTCGTTGCAATCTTATAAATTGCTAATTGATTTACGTGCAACAAGGCTAGCGATTACAAAATTTAATTCGGAAAAGTTACCATTATTTGATCAACTTTATTGAACTCTTATCAGCTTTGCCTCGCCCATTACGTTTGGGCAATTAAGATGTCCGAAAAACAAACAATTTGTGTAATTACACAATGGAATTTTAACAGCAGCAATAATCATTACTTTAAGTAAATTAAGTAAACGCACTTTAGTTTCTTGCTGATAAATCACGGGATTTCTTAAAGTTTTCTGTGTCAATGATTCAGACACAGCTAAATCAGTCCCATAGAAGCAACTACTTAAAGTTCTAGAAGTCACCTCAGTGGCTTAAAATGCGTACAATAAACTTGATCCCTGCAAATTGTGTGCGAAAGTTGTCAATTCGCTTCGTGTTTGTGGTGATTCTCGTGATTATCTTCCTGACATACGTGAACGCGTCGGATGGTGAGTTCAGACTTCCTGCGTAATAATAAAGTATGTAAATGTTCACATATCAGTATTTTATTGCACGCAGATGCATCTGGAGGAGTCGAAACGGTGCCAGCGGATGTTTATCAAAATTACCATGTTGCACAGACGCCTTATATTGATTATAAATACGTGTTTTATAATTTATCGGATCCACTGAGAGATCTAAGCTGGTGGAAGCGCGGTACGCATCGCCTCAGTGCCCATAAGAAGTACCAAGATCCTGTGATTGTAGATGATTAGGAATTATATATTTATTACATATTATGAGTTATAATAAATTCGTCATATCACAAAACACTTATAAAGTTTGCTCAAGTTCAGTGCGCGCTTGCGCTTGATGCTGTTGCGGTTGGTTAACAGTTTCCCAAGGAAACTCAATGCGCTTCACGGAAAACACTCCCGCAAGGAGTTTTCCACCTTGCATATCCATATAATTAGTCTTATTCGATACGTAAATATACGGCAATCGTAGAATCCAATACGCAGCTTGTGTTAACGTGGTAGGACCATCTAAAGTCGGTACGAATATGGGCGCTCCGAAGTCAGGTTGCACTCTTGGGTGGACTTTGACGTGGACGGCTACTTTCGGCGTGACTACATGTAGACGCATAAGTTGCGCCATCATACTTCCTCGGGCACAAACGCATGAAAAAAACAACGGCATATCGGCTTCAACCACCTTTTTGCCCTTATCTTTAACCACTGTCCCTGGCGTTGCCTTTAACATCTTATCCGGCGCGGATAACATGAACCTGTGCCCTCTGGGACATTCATATTCATATCCCACGAACAACTTTACCAGAAATTGCGGGTTCCATTTATGCTGCTTTTGTTCTTTCTTTGTGGCAACTCTATTTTCTTCCACCTGCTCAGGCTCTGCAAGTGTCACCTCTGGCTTGTCATAGAGGATCACATCCCATGGCAGGAGGTAGTTCGTGTTTGGCCAAAATCCCGGTTGATGTGCGTCCGGAAGACCGATATTATGACTATACAGAGAGCTCGTACCGTAACATAATAAATTCCAGCTCGGGAATTTGGGCAGAAGATACGAGGGTGAAGTCAAGGTTAGCATGCCCGGCAGATATTCTTCTGTGCTTGCATGTTTTCGATGCGTGATTATGAGAGATTGTTTCAACAATTCTTCTAAGTTAGCCTCTTTCCCTTCGCTTTCTGTAACGGAATTCATAAACGAAGGGAAGGAAATTTGTCTGTTCTTCCCGCAACCACATTCTTTTGCTAAATTCTGGTAAAATGTATAATTCGCGTCGATGAGGTTATAAGGGTCGTCGCGGGATGCTTGTTTCCGACCGCAATTACAAGCCGCTACGTACTTCACGCCACTGGAATGTTCTTGGTCCTCTGGGTGGTCGATGGGGAAAGTGCACGGGTTGCCCTTCAATGATGGGGCTTCGCATAATTGCCGCCCGTTCTCCCAATACGCAGTGCATTCGGCGACTAGTTGCTCGGTGAATTTATGAAACATTGGCCCCCGGGCTTGCGCGCTAAACAATGACATCGCGTACCCCAAACGAGTTTGATGCAACGTTGACGTGTATCTAACAGGGAGGCCTTCCTGATATCGCGCAATGGCCAAGGGAAACACCTTCATACACCTCTGTTCAGAGAATCGCGTCTCTGTGCAGAGCTCAGCAATAAGTCCTTGTTTATTAACCACTTCGTACACGATTTTTGAGGCTTTGACCCATTGCACAATCGTTGGCAATTCAAAGTGGCCTGAACTTTCGTCAAAGCCATTATTTCGCGCCTGGCGAATATGGCGACTGAGAAAGCATTGAAAACCTTTGGGGTCTTCGGACGTATCATAGTAGGGTATTTTTATTTGGGGTACGTACCCCGGTTGGCAGCTGAGCATTAGACCCTTGACTGCTTCTCCCAACCGATCCAAGGGCTTCTCATCAGAAACGTACACAAATTCTTCGTTCATTGGAATGGCAAATAAAGAAATAGCCCTAGAAGTCAAGTAATTACATTAATATTTTATCATTGTAGGATTTCAGCCTTATTACTTATTAGCACTTATGATTCTGCTTTTACGTAAAACTTGGTATATCCTGTCCTCTAAATTATGCTCAAACTTCTTAATGTTTTTCAAGTTTTTCGGGCACCGTTCGAAGTAAAAGAGGATTCGTGGGGTGGCAGAGCGCCCAGCAGTGATCCATTCTTCCCCAATTATTCCGATCTTCTTCAAACCTGTTGCAATCTCATCGATGAGTTTCTTATCCATTGCCTCAATGGCCTTGAAGTATTGGATGTAGTCCATGTCAAATGTGTATCCAGGGTGTGATAAGATTACAAGGTGACTTATGTAAAACAAGATAAACAAAGTTCTTGCGATCGAACTTTTAATTTTATCATAGACCGCGAGAAAGTCACCGTTGCCAGTTTCCTGTTCGGTTTCTTCCATCAGTTTATTGTAGTTTTGCATGAAGTTATTGGCGTCTAAGAATGAGTGTACATGGAGATAGATAATCTGATTCGTTTCATCGTGATATCCTTCAATTGTGCACTAAAAATGACAAGTGTTATTAATGTTTGAATCATTCTGAGAGTATTGGATGTGCATACAAAGTTGACGCGTTGTTCAGAGCTGGTGAACATTCGGCCAAGGGATTTAAGCTTCAGTCCTGCCGCATTTATACTGGATTTTCCAATAATTGATACAACAACAATCCTTGTATCATCATGATGCCTATCTCTGTGAAGTAATAATAATTAATTTAGACACAATTTTGAAATTATACAACTTACAATAGAAAGTCTATGTCTGGGAAGATAAACTTATCCTCCGGATTCATCTTGACACTTTGGACAAGCGTGTACAATTCAAAATAATTTAATTATTTAAGATTGTTTAACTTTACTCAAAGCATAACCTTTAGATTTATTGTGTATATGCATTTAGCGCCCTCGATGGTGTGTTTTAAAACTTATTTCCTAACAAGTGTTCTTACTATCACAACTAGATGATAGGTCTTTAAGTATGAACGATTATTGCGCAAAATTTTAAATCGCTTAACCGTTTTATTTACATAATTGAGGTATACTCAGGCGGTCGTATATGCCTCGTGTGTGCTCCTAGTGAACGGTGATAATGTGCAGTGCAGCCAAAGTTATATACATTTACGTGCATCTATTCTTGTACTTGACGACTTCACATGGCGCGTTAACGGACTACCTCGGTTTGAACCGCGTCAAAACGTATTTTGGCTTTGAGGATGATTCTTCCAACGAGGACAGGAGTTTGGACGGCTTCGCAGGGCGAGTGCCCTACGAACTGGCCGAGGTTGACGAAAAGTTTATCTCGCAAGCGATTGAATTAACAGGGGTTGCTATATCAGAGCTTGACGCTTGCCAACATAGGGTACGTGAGGTTAACAAGTGTGTAGCAACCAAACGTAACTAACGAGAGTCTAATTGGATTTCAGCTCATCTTAAAACTAAGGTCAGATTGTCATATGATGAATGACATGATGATTTCCAAATTGGCAGTGGGTCTTTTAAATTGCCAGTCCTACATTGAAGGTAGAAAGATCTACCCTTGTACTGAAGAAATGTCTCTGAAGGACTGCACGTCTGACATGGACCCCGACGCTTGGAACAGTTACCATCTTATGACAAACAGAGCACGGGCTGTGTGCTACTCTATCCGCCAAAGTCAATTCCGCGGCTTGACTGAGCACACTGTCAATCGTCTAATGCAAGCTTCCCAAGACCAGATACAAACCCTCGGGCAAATCACGAAAGAACAGGAGACTTTGCAACATGTAGCTCAAGATACACTGCAAGCAGTCACGCAAGGTCATGCCAACCTCGCGCAGCAGCAGAAAGACCTCCAGCATGCGACGCTGTATGGACAGCTGCAGCTCGAAGACAACATCAATCGCATAGCGGACGAGAAGAAAATGATAATGGAGTCCCAAGCCCAGCTGGCAGCCATGACAAAGATGATCAATGAGAAGCTCAACGACGCAGCTGCTCAAATTCAAAAGCATTCAGTCGACACGCACACGAACCACAATGAGTTGCTGCAAGATTTGGTTGGGATTCAGGAAAAGGCGCAGGTTATCTTCCAACGCATTGCGGATTCATCCGACATGCTCATTGCCCAGTCCCAACATGCCAACCGCCAGTATGAAATGACCCTGAGTCAGTTGAAACAAATGAATGAAACTGTTCATTCTTTGGTGGCCTTGGTCGGCGGGACTAAGAGTGCGTTAGAGGAGCGGTTGAACTGGATAACTACTACGCTCGGCGGTACTGATAATGTTGTTGAACGTGTTTATACTATTCTGTGGCATTGCCTTTTCCTGTTGATCGCCATGATATCATGCGCGTTTCTCAGTGCAAGTTTTGCAACGAGAATTGCGGTTGTTAGTCTCGTGCCGGGTAATCTTGCGCTGTATCTGGCTGAAAGCAAGTATGCGTTGGACGCGTTGACTTTATTTTGCGTGTTAGGGGCATACGTTTTGATGCAAAGTGCTATCATGTCGGTTGTCAATTTCTATAGTCAAGGTAAACACGCCATTGTCACTTCAAGTACAAGCGCGATTTCAAACTTAACAACAGTCAGAGAAAGTGTTTTTAAAGGTTTGTGTCAGACTCGCACTAGCACGAGTACTCCTAACCGAACTCCGGAAGATTCGGTGGTCAATGCAGAGATTTCACGGGTGACGGGCAGTCGCGCGTCCACACCGCTCAGTCATAATGAAAGATACGACAGATTCAGTGATTACATGTCTCCCACACCGCCTTTATCGCGGAATACGTTCCAACGCGACAAGAGTCTGACCCCCAGTGGGTCGTTCAGTATGAATGGGTCACTCCGACATAAATGCGTGGCGTACACTAGACAAGGCACTCCTTGCAAGAACAGTGCTGCTGTAGGCAGAGACGTTTGCTATCGGCATGTTCGCGGTGACTCTGTCTTTTCAAAGTCATAACTTTTCCTATTTTTACATGACATTTTTCAATTCGGTGAACTTTATACTTTTCTTTACTTAATCTTCTTTATTTATTTATAACTATGATAGACAAACGATTGTTATTGTGCCCGTATGGTATGACTGGCCCTTCCAAAGAAAAGAATTTGGAGGATTTTAAGGTACAAATACTTTAGTCAATATTTTTTCGGGATTTCTGGGTGGGTAACATATTTATGATATTTGATCTCGATTTTTACGAATGCCATTAAATAATTATGATACATTTAAGAATGTAATCAATCAATGAATTAATTTAAGTTAATTTCGATGTGGGATGATATTTAAGTCATTTATTTTTCTCTAATGAAAAAGCTGGTATAAAAATTGAAAATAGGCCTATTTCTCATCGCACCTCCTTCTCGTTAACGGGATTGTCCCTAATACAGTACTAGTACAATGATTAACATGAACAATTCGAACGGAACTTTGGGTGTTGCTGGAGAAAACGTAAGACAAGTCTTCGTGTCAAGTCGGCTCATCTTACTTCACTTCATGCCATTTTAAATTCATCATATATAAAAATATAAATACATTACATATATATAGATACATCTTGATCGTGTGTGGATCGAAATAAACTAAACGTAAACAAAGCATGCAGATCTTTCATCTGACTAAAAAAATATTACGATTATTACCAACTAACACAAAATGATATCAATGTACGTATCGTATTAGAATACACATTGCTCAGCACATGACCACCTTCTGTTTAACTTCCTGGAAGACTGAAACTATGAATCAAATGACTACAATGGAATTTCCTCTTGATACATGAATCTAACAATGAATTGCAAAGAATTTGGCAACCAGTACTTTGTAGTGTAAGAAAAACGAATAAGTACGCGCAAAATATGCGTTTGGAAATGTTTGGTGTGCGACCGAGAGTGTAGCTTATGTGTAGTTAGTGTAACAATAAGATTAATACAAGAGAAAAGAATTTTTACAACGTAGAAGTACATAGTAAGTAAGTAATAGAAGATTTTTGACATCTTTACATTCACTAGACACACTTTGGTTTCCTTCTTGAATTGAATTGGCTCATGACAAAATCGCCACACTGCGACGCACCCCGTTCCCGTTCATGTTGATATTGTCCAGACTGGACCACTTCTTGATGCCGTTCTTGAGGGCTTCGGCTGTGTACTTATCCTCCATGACGCGCGACATCGCCTCGAGCTTCTGCGCGCGGTCGTTGCTCAACGGCTCGCTGGGGAAAGACAAGTCATTCGCCTTCGCCAAAGTGCGCAGATCAAAGTAATACTTCGCGTACACGCTCGACGGCACGTTAATGTTAAACTGAAGAAGCTCTAGGAACTGCCTCTCGAGTTCGTTCATGTCTTCGACGGTGATATCTTTCAGAATTTGGCAATAATCGACGTTCCAAACGGCTTGGTCGTCCCACACTTTGGAGGCTAGAAGTATGGCAGCTAAAAAACAACACGCGCATTATTATTGGGATTAGATTAGGCTGCTGACGGCAAATATTTGCCTTTTGTTCAATTATCGGATGCGCTAATATGATAAACTTTGAAAGCAAACATAGCATAACATAACATTTACTGTACCTAGAACAATGCGCTTCCAATTCGACGCAGCAATATCTAGTTCTGCGTACGTTAACAGTCTCTCAAGGTACACTAAGGTGATGATCGCACACTCAGCGGTCAGCTGCGCGGCGTTGAAGAGCGTCCGCACGAACTTATAAATATGCCTATGCTCAGGATTGTGCTTATCGTAATCGTCGGTGACGCCTTCGCGCGTCAATGGATGCAGTTTTTCATCGAAGATGTCGATTTGCCGCTCGGAAACGCGGTTCTTTATATGGAAGTAGATCGCCAGGACCACGCACTTTACAGTGTTCTTCAAATTAGGCTGGGACACGGTGCTGTCGTCCAGGTATATCGTGCTGCACGAGCTGCTCTTCTTCAGACCACGCTCGATCGAGTTGTGCTCTCCAGGCGTACCCTTGTGGCGGATAATGCCATTCTCTAACTCCACTTTACAGCGCTCCAGGAAGAGTGTCTTCACCATGGGATCCTGTGAGGGATCTGATTCACCGTCGTCACCTTCACGCTCGCTGATGTGCTGCAGGTTCGTGGTACTGATATCCTCCGGTATCGATTCATCGCTGATGGGATTGGGGACGCGGTGCGTCGGCTGCGGACTCGAATACGAGCAGCAGCTCGTCTCGTTCCCCATATTATTTGATCGCTCACTCTTAATTGAAGCGCGGCATTAATTAATCATCCTAATTCGACCGGACAACTCCGCCACATCGTACTGCACTTACTAGCACGCACGTACCGCTCACGAGAGATTCATGCCGCACTAACCACCACCTACAGCAGTGAGTCGTTCCTTCGTGGCTTGCACCCAAATTCCGCTGCACCGGCTTCCTTATTCGACCACTATTAGGTGGACATGACTTTTAATAAACTGATTTTCTGTGCTTTAACGGGGCCAGTGTACGATGGCCGATTGGGTATTGTTATGGGCCATAAACAAGAAGAACAGGAAGATGTTGTTTGTAAAGACACACAATGAAGAGGCGCCACTTAAGCAGTCACAAAAATTTATTTATTTCTAATTTAGATGGTTATAATTACATGTAAACACTACAATAAGTCACAAACATTGACACGAGACGTTTACAACAATTAATATTTATTTAATTTAGTAAACATGCACAATTACACCAAGAGTTCTGTAAAGTTTTGTAGTAGTTATAGGTTGGTACGTGTGGTGGCGCTGCAGATATTATTCTAGTAACTTTTCGTGCAAACTGTTTTATCATTAGAAAAAACAATTGCACGTTTTATCAGCTTGTTTCATGCAAGTAGTGGACATGTTGGTTTCGCTTGTGATTTGTTCAGTGTGAGTCGTTTAGTGAGGTGAAAAGACATTATAATGTGTGCAAACTGTGGATTAAATGGGAAGAAAAGGCCAAGTTACATAGGGATAGTGGTAAGTGGTGGTTTGTAAAAGTTGGATTGGTTAACTAACTTCCATAATCTCGATATTTTATTAGGAAAACTGATGGTTTCCATCCCTAAGATGTAGCGTCTTCGAATTAAGGTAGGAAAATATAGATTTACTTTGATTATACATAAACGGCTTATAACTACACTGACCTATGCATATGAATGCAATTCTCGTTGAGGTAGACACGGTTGTACAGTAAACGATGTACATAAACTTAAACTAATTAATGCTAAGGCTTATGATACGCTACGCTAAGCAAATGTAGTTCGACTCCCAAGTAAATTCGCAAAAGAAAACAAGATGAATCATTCAATGAACACAATCGATAGTTAGAAAATAAATAAAAAGGGACAAATTAGATTTGCATATAAATCGCCATAAATAAATCAAACAAACAAACGAACGCAAACAAAACAAAATGGAGGGTGGTGTCGCACTACATCTTCAGCATGTAGGGTCGGAGTAAACATGGCGGGGTTGTCTTTCATCGCGCGAAGAAAGACGTAACCTCGCCGCCTCACAGCACGATATGCATATAAAGTAAATTCGATACACGGTAGGCGTGAGGGTTTCAAGGTAGAAACCTCTGAGGAAGTCGCTTTAGTCGATTTGCAACGTAGCCATGGCTTCTTCGACGCCAGTCACTTGTGTCACTGGTTCCGGGTGTTGTTGATTCTGTTCCTGTTCCGGCGGCGCGCCATTACCGTTCGCCGATAATGTATCCGGAGGTCGCTCCGGGCAGTCGGCAATGAGATGTTCTTCGCTCTTGCAGTGATGGCAACGTTTAGGTTGTGGTCCCAGCGCACACTTAGCAGCGATATGGTTCGCGAACTCTCCGCAGTTGTAACACCTACAAGGTAACCCTTGATAAGAACCACCAAAATCATTCATTATAACCATAGTAGTACCTGACTTTCCGGAAGCGTTTCTTGGATATCGGCCTTCTGTGCGATCCCCTGCAGTCCAGACTCTGTGGACCTGAAACTTTCGTGGCTTCCAAGCCTTTGTCAGACACCTGACACTCGAACTCGACTTCTTCTTCGTCGCCCAAGGAGCGAAAGCCGCTCATTTGAATGACGCTCTGGAACAAACAGACAAGAATAATGTGATATTCAAGGAAGCAACAAGTCGCGAACAACCTGTTGTTGCTCGTTCACTACTCCACTCTCCATCATCAACATCATAAAAAATGCCCATTTCAAGAGGTTATTTTGCTCTGCGCCCTTTCAATTCAATCAATTACGGCTGCCTACTTGTACCCTATGGCTACCTACCCTTCGCTACTCTTTAAGGGTATTTTTTAACCAATGGGGAACAATACAACATGCATACACAGGGCGCAGATGAAAGAAGAATAGAAATTCTAATACATAATAAATATGCAATTGAGGGGTGAAATCACACACATGTAAATATTAATGAAGTACCAACAAGTCAATTTCTTAAACAACGACAATTTCTTAAGGTTTTTGAGTATAATTTTGTATAACTTACTTGATGTACGAAGACGTCTTGTCCTCCATCGTCCGGTGTGATGAATCCCCAGCCTTTGGCCACGTTGAACCACTTGCATTTGCCGCGTCTTCGGCCAAAGCTTGCTTCCGATGCGACTTGAGTCGCACTGCCACCCTCTGAACCTAAATATGTAAAGCAGAAGTTTTACATTTTCTTTCTAGAAATTTCAGCGCAGGTATATTCGTTTGCACAGGTATGAATTGTGCGTACGAGTATGATTTCTTCCCTTAAATCAAACGTGTACTTGAGGCAAAAGCCGACAACCCTTACGAAACTAGATTTGAATGCGTTCTCTAGCCTAGGCTAGGCGAGCTTAACGTATTCATGTCTATTCCGAAACGGGCCGGGGTCTCGGCCGGATTTCTATTCATGCAACTGCACTTCTTTCTGTCTACAAAGCTCAAGCTCAAGCTTCAGTTTCGCTTCTTGCTTGCTTCGTCCTAACGAATTTCTCACAGAAATATGAACAAATTACAATACAAACCTTGGGCATTATTTGATTCACAAGTTTCCTCCATAGTTTATAACAAATTAACAAAAACGGAATAATAATTATCACTTTCACTTTCCGTAATTAATTATCTTTAAAAATGTGATTGTCGCCGTAATTATCTGGTATTGTTCTCCATAATTCAGCCGCTGTAGTCAATTTTCTTGATTTGTTGCTGAGAACCACATCGCGATGGAATAACAATAACAAACAATGGTGAAATGCGTTTTTCTTATTACGTTAGTTTACTGCTCCGCGTACATCAACCACTTTCAACCGACTGCTGGCGCGTCCGAAAACTTAACCACCGCATTGCAAGACGTTAGAATGTTTAGTTCGGGCTCTCGCCCGCTTCTGTGTTGTGTTGTGCCGGGTTGTGTTATGTTGTGTCGTGCTGGCTGTGGCCTAGCTTCGTCTAGGTATGTTTCGTACGTGCAATCGTATTTATGTGTTGGGTTGGTTGCTAGAACGAACGCATTGCGTTCTTCTTGGAAGCAGCGTAAATCCTGGCAGGCTGTATGAAAGAATGTGCGGCGTACGCACATCGCATCGCATTGACGACGAGGGTTCACAATCGTAAATTTCACGTGTTATCCGAGGGGTTGTTGTAGTAACTTATACTTTCCAGATTTAAATTTTAAATTTGCAATTTTACATATGTACGTAGTTTTGATTTGAAATTAAAATTAATTTTTCTTTGTGGATTTGATTTTGACTGACTGACTGACGACTGAAGCATTGGCGAAACTGGTAATTATCAGGCATTGAGCATTGTAAAGCTAATAAACTGCCTTCTGGCAGAGCACGCGAGCTATAGAAAAGTCAAGCAAGTCGAGCTTTTATTCAAGCGAAAAATTCAAGAATAGAATAGGATTCAATTGACTAGCGTCTTTTTGTGCTTTACTCTTCTGTTTCGCGCACACGCACACAATCGGTTCATTTCGCTGCGTGATTGTTTGATCAACGAGCACTTGAAGAAACCAAACCCCAAGGCGCAGGATCAGGATCCCGATCTTGAATGAATTTGTTCGCGTGTGGCGTGGCGAGGATTTTTTAATATAAACTTTGATACGTGACCATGTGCGGGGGTGCGCTGGACGCCATTAAAGGGTCGAAGGGTGTCGTCTAGGCAACTACCAATCATTTTTCGGCGCGCGCGTGACGTCACATTTTGTTTGAGCGGCGTCCGTCGAAAATTTTCGCAAACTTCGTAAACTGCCCGCCATCCATCCGATCCGGCACCCACTGCGCCGAGGGGTGTCATAATCAATACGATATTTTCCTGCTTTTGCCACTGTTTTGTGCCATTTAACTAACCCTCTAATATTTATATCTGTACGCAGGCAGTAGAGTAATATTTACCATTATCAGCATCGGTATTTGGCATTTCCAAGCCCCCCTCGTCGATTGTCACGATAGTCATTCTGGAACAAACGCGGAAAAAAAGCTCTAGAATGGTTTCTGTTTTTATGCGAATGCGAATGTGAATCAACAATAACACACAACACAAAAGACAGAAATACGTTTTACTTCATACCTTTGCTAATCACTTCTCCGGATCAACGCATGAAAGCACAGCCCTTGCCTCGTCTTGTCTTGTTTTGTCTTGAATTGCGTACGCTTCAATAGGCAATTGGCAAAAATTCCATGAACTCTATTTGTATATAGTTGCACTCAAGAGTGTGATTGCTAATTATAATGGCACACTTCAGATTGTCGTCTACTGACCCAACTTGATGCGTTGGATGTTGTTGATTGGCAATAGATTTCTACTTCTGTGTAATGTTTGAATTCTTCTCGTCGAAGCGACCTTAGCGTGCAGAATGGTGCATGTACTACTCTCCATGAAGGTACAGGCCACTGGGACACTCTTATTCCACCACCCCCACCATTTACAATTGCACCCTCGGTCATCGGTTTGCTTCCTCTGCATTTTTCGCTTTTCGCAAGCTATGAAATGTTCTAGATCAGGGATGATCAACTCGTGCCCCTGCGGGCCCTCCGCAGATCTCTTTGTGGCCCGCAATCGCTGAAGCTCAAACACCGAAAAACTATACAATTTTGGTTGAATGATTTAATTTTCTTTATTAGGTACATACGTATATAAGTGAAAATCAAGCAAATCATGTGATAATTCCGCAACCTGTGTATTGTTTACGGTCGGGTTTTATGTTTCGGTTTCAGTCAAGTTTCAAATTTTATTACAATTTCACAAATATGCAAATATCTTTTGATCTATGCTAGATAGCAATTCAGCGTTGACTGCATTCGATTCTGAATGAAATTTTACACAAAATAAGTGGTTAAACCATATATTTCCCTTTATTCTAAGCGGAGTTAGTAATTATTTTGAAAAACTTTTTTTGTTGGTAGAGAAGGTTTGCATGTGTTTGATGTCAAATATTTCTTAAACCGTGAAAGATAGAATTTT
>NBZA01017585.1:0-20860 GCA_003054995.1 Aleochara bilineata | reverse complement strand
TGAATTCTAATTATAGATTGCAATATAATTTTGTAGTAATATGCGCAATTTATTTAGCTCTCGGTAAGTCCAAAAAGCATTCTAATGTGATCGCTGGTTTTGGAGTTATAAGGCAATGCCCGGAGAAAAACGTATCCGCCACAATGTGCGCTGCTGCGCTGCTCATGAAACGAGTGTTGAAAGTGAAGTTTGCGACCGATTTGAGACCGGAAGTGGGCATATAAGTCAATAAAAGCCTTCTTGAGCCTTGAAGAGCGACGAACACAGCGCAGCGGGGCAAGAGCAGCGATCGTATTTTAATCCCTTTTACAAGGGCTATTTGAATAGGTCTTAAGCAATATTTACTCAGTCTTAACAGGATCTTCAGTGAGCTTTGTTACGCGCGCAAAAGGCACAAAGCGCAGCCGGTCAAAGTCAACAAGTCTCCAATATTCTAAAAGGTGCCAAAGGAAGTCAAATATCGCCATCAAAGTCGAACCTCCAAATCACAGACGAAATTTAATCTGTGGGCAAATATTTTGCCAGCCGATTATCGACTTTTGCGGTTTTTCGTTTACGAAAATGAGTGTTTTCTCAGGTGATTTCTCGTCAGGTAGAAAAAAGCAAATTCAAGGCAGAATTTGTATAAAATTCCCTTAAGAATAAACGGGTGTCCCTTAAGTTATCAGCTCGTAGGTGTTAGAGTGTATGTTGGACGCTTGATGGCCACTGTCCGGTAGGTACTCACACAGGACAAGTGTTTACAACACACATAATTCAACTCAACTCAACTTCGAGGGTTGCCTCGAACACATCGCTCGCATCGCATCGCAAGAAACTACGTTTACGTTTATTACACATTGCAACGACGTGTTAGGTTAGACTCTAGTACATATAGTATAGTGAGTGTACTTACCCATAAGGTCCGTGCTTTTTATTAGCCAGCCAGCGTCTTGTGTCCTGTTGAAGTCCTTTCCTGGCTCCCTGAAGCAACATGAAAAGCATAGACATTAATAAAAGTATACGTTTTCCAACGCTTGTTGATGATGATCGCAACTTAAGAGGCAAACTACCAAAGATATAAAACTTTGCCATAGATTTAAAAGTGTGAGAGCGACTTTTGTTTCTTCCTGATTACATTGCATTGCATTGCATTGCATTTCGTTTGGAATTGTTTGGGAATATCATCGATAATTCAAGTCCATCTGAAGTGGAATGCTTTCGCTGGCGCACATGAAGCTAAATGATTTGGCGCATTTTCGAACGCTGTGCACGTATGAATCGCAATCGCATTCTCAACTACGTACTCTACTCTGCTCTTCTCAAGAGAGAAGAAAATGCTGGACATTCTATAATAAGTGCATTCATTCCTAGACATTTTCCTCAAGAGCTGCACTCAACGAGTGTACTTGACATTATTAAGAAATTGACGTACGTACATCTTCAACTTTCACATTTAAATTCAAAAAAAACCCGAATCAAAAATTTCCAAATCAAATAAATACAAATACAAGCACATACAACTCTCTGTATATAGAGAAATATCATGAAAAGCAATGAAAACCGATAAGGAAGATAGCATTACGTGAAAATCTTCCGTCCACGTCCACGTCTTCGCAGCAGTACTGCAACGACCAAGCAAATAACACTGTAAATCCGACATAAAAAAACTCCAAGATACACCGATACACATAGATTGCTTCCAGAAAACCTTCAATGCGCATCTCTTTTAACAAATAAATCATATCACGTTCGTTTTCAATTGTGAACAGCAATCAAGTGAATTGCAACTAAATGAAATGAAATAGAATAGAATAAAATAGAATATAAACTTCACCCCTTTTCAGTCGTTCAAACTAAAACAAAACCTAACCTGCTACAAAATGTGTGAAATCATAAACAAACACGAATGCGAATACGAATACGAGTGTGGAATATGAATGGAAATGGCACATAAAGTGCGTAATAACGTAGCACGCACAATCGCGAATAAAATTTAAAAAAGCGCGCTGAGAAGACGGAAACAATACAGTTGCAATGCGGAGAGTATAATGGATGTTTCCATGCTTGCCTGTCGTTTTATTATTACGCTGTCGATTTATTATTGCATGCATGGCGCTCATACTCATGCTCATAAAACATGCCAATTGTTCCATTGCACTGGTTTGCTTTGCATTGCATTGCTTTATTCTGCAATGTTCGTTGCGTAATAAAATAATTATCAATGCATGAACTCTACATGAACTCTTCCCTCGCTTGTGCTTCTTTTATAAGCTGTGGAAATGTTATTCCCAGTTTTGCATAAATATGAACAAAGTACGCACGAATGAATGAATGAATGAATGAATAGCAGCGCATGCCTTGAATTCATTTAGAAAAATGGATATGAATATGAAAAACATTTTTTCAACTGCTTACTGTTAATAAATATTTCAGGTAGAATGTTGAAAAATAATTGGAAAAATATACAATTTCAATTGGCACCTGGATGGTTGGTGGGCGAGGGAATATTTGTGTCTAATGTAAATGCGCTTGTGCGTATGTACGGTAAATTGAATTTGAAAAGCTGGCAAAATACATAAAATTGCAATTACGGGCTGCAGAGTGCAGAGTATGGTATGGTGTATGAAGGGTGGACGATAGTGTATTTTGTAGATTCACTCATCAATCATTTAATTACGGAATGCACACTGAATAATGAATTTATTTCTACTTCACCCTTGCCCATATGTTTCTGTGCGTCCACAATCGGATATCGACTGACTGGACATACACAGTATGCAACATTATTTTTGCTCAAATGTTATTTAAACACAGCCATGGACCAATATGAACGAATGGTCCATCCAGGCCCAGTCATTTGGGAGGATTTGTGTGCATTTTCCGATTCGAGCGACCACCGAATGCAAACTATAATACTGATCAGTGACCAGTGAGCTAGAGCCGACTGGATAGCGATATGACCTCGACGCCACCCCCGCGAATGATAGATTTTCGCATGAATCGAATCGCTGTTGCAAAATTCCGTCCGCTGCGCTGTAACAAAAGCGTGACGGGCGCGCGTATTTATGTTTTGCAATTGCGCCGGAATTCGGACGTTTAATCGACCGATTGTGTTTGCATGTTACGTATCGATGCATTGCGCTTATAAAATATACGCTGGGCCCGGCATATTGCCGGATATTTCAATAAACAACCCGGGAGGGATGCAGGAGGAAAAAACATAAAATACCAATTAATATACAATTTGCGTTCACTGTTCACTCACTCATACGAGGACGGTGGCGGTTGATGTGACATTAGCATCGCGATTAAAATTCAGCCAACGTCGTGATATTAAAAGCGCATTCGTGCGAGAAGCGCTTCCCGAATGGGAAAAATTCCGGCCCCGACGACCTGGTTTCCCGATGAAAAAGCTAATCCGCTGTAGGAAGCGGCGTCTGGACCGGACATGTGAACGTGCACCACACTGACTATTATGTAAAACGAGCGCGCATTCAATTCTCGAGATTATATCAGTTAATCCACTATTGTCCGCTCAAATTAAATGATTTTCTATGCGAACATCCTTGCAATTCAAAATTTCATAATAGTTTTTGCACTAAAATACGATATTTTCCCAATCAAAACGTACTACAATCAATTTATATAATCAAAAACTAACAAACCATTGACTTTTCTCAAATATTTTCTGTAAAAACAAAACTATTATAACAATTAAATATTTTAAACTCCCTAAAAGGTATGCCCTGTCCTCTATTGGCGATTTCAAACACTAAAGTCAGTATAAGTTCATTTCGCAAAGACTAGAGAGCGCCACGAGGTCTAAAAGTTTAAAAACAATTAAAAATTCAATTAAATTAACAATTCCAAGATTATAATCAATCATTATGACTGATTACGACATGCCCTAATTATTACCATAGCCAAAATTAATTATAAAGAACCAAGAGCTTCATAAATAGTTATTTTCTTAGATATTCATTAACTATTTATGTAAATTATGTAATAAGTCAGTCAAGTAAACATTATTTGTCAACGCAAGCATAAATTATTATACACATTTTGCTACTTAATAAGCATATCATCGTTCGTACTTTGTTATTACGGTATTAATCTGATAAGTGCTGCCTTAAGTCACTCACAACTCATAATTTTTATCTCGTCTCTAGAAAACATTTACTTATAAATAAATATAAGCAAGCAATCGTTCTATTTACTGGTTAATCAATCAATCACTAAGTAACTGTACACAAGATGCGACAAAAGTATCGATTTTCACTTGCAATTTTAATTTTGCTAATTAATTTATCAATTAGTTTAAGTGATAAAACAAAAGCAATTATCAACACAAAAAGTGGTAAAGTTTTGGGCAAAGAAACGCAAGATTGGGACGGCGATTCCTATTTTAGTTTCACGTCAATTCCATACGCAAAACCACCTTTGGGCAACTTACGATTCAAGGTACATGCTAAACTACCCAAATCTTAAGTAATTAATACAATTCCTAATCAATTTTAGGCCCCTGAGCCAGTGGAATCATGGTCAGACACCCTAGATGCGACTAAACCTGCCCCGTTATGCCCACAATATGCATACTACGACCTCGTAGGACAAGAAGACTGCCTGTACCTCAACGTCTACACCAAGGTGACCTTTAAAGTCTTACTTTTGAACCTCTTCTAACGCGCTTTGTGAAACTTTTAGTTGAGAAAAGATGAGAAGAAACCAGTGATGGTTTACATACACGGCGGTGGATACAAAATCGGCACGGGCAGTTCGTCCCTGTACGGGGCAGAGTTCCTCATGACCCAAGACATCGTCTTAGTGACCATCAACTACCGCCTGGGGTACCTCGGTGCCCTGAGCTTCAAAGACCAAAGCAAGGGCGTGCCTGGGAATGCCCATCTCAAGAACCAAGCCCTGGCCTTGAAGTGGGTGCAAGAAAACATCAAATCCTTCGGAGGGGACAAGAATTCAGTGACAGTTTTTGGCGAGAGTGCAGGAGGAGCAAGCACACACAGTCATCTGTTATCCCCCATGTCCAGAGGGTTAGTGCATCGTGTGATTGCACAAAGTGGATGTGCCCTGAATGCTTGGAACATTGGTCAGTTGGGAACCGGCGACAAATTAGCAGAAACCTTTGGAATCACCGGAAGCACTGAAGAGATGATTGAACAGCTGCAGAAAGTGCCTTGGGATGAATTCACACAAAAAACACAAAAACCTGAGCCCCTCGTAAGTAAATCGCAACTTTTTTACAAATTTTCATCCAGTTTTTTGATTAGGGGGTACCGGTCAATGTCCCCTACGAATTCTCACCTGTCATCGAGTCACAAACCAATGAACCTGCTTTCTTCCCAAAACCCCTTTCAGAATTAATATCCGAAGCCCCAAAGGACGTGCCAGTGATGTTCGGGTACAACAACAATGACACAATCATATTCCAAACCATGACGTACTTGTACACCGGGCAGCCGGCCCTTTTCAGCGACCTTGGATGGACCATTCCATCAGATTTGAATCTCCAAAAAGGAGAAGAACCCTTGTCCAAAGTTCAGAAAGCAATCGCCAAGGAATATTTCACGAATGCAGATGGCACTTCGGCGAATACGATTGCCAATGGGCTGAGATACGCGCTGGGACCATGGTTCATCGCGGGGCTCACCCAGAGCATCACCAAACATCTCCAAGCAGGGCACAAAGTGTACTTTTATATTTTCTCAAGCGACACCCGATTAAATTTCTTCAAGAGATTGCATCCCGTAACCAAGACCTACCAGGGGGCTAGTCACATGGACGAATTGGGATACTTATTCACCAACGAGTACACCCCAATGTTCAAGAAGGGGAGCAAAGAGGACCGCGCCTGGCGCACTGCAGTCAAGGTATGGACCACTTTCGCTCAGAATGGCAACCCAAGCATCGACCCAGCAGTGGATCCAAGAGTCCAAACAGCTGATAACTTACGTTATGTCAGTATCAACCTGGACAAAGTAGAAACCCTTTTTGAACCTGACAAACCAAGTTGGGACTTTTGGCGAAACTTGTACCAAAAATACAATGATCTTTAAATATTCCAAGGGAAATTGATTATGAATAAAATAAATATTTATAAAACCGTTAATATTTAAAATTCTGCGATAAGTTAATTCCTGTTATTACTGTTTTAATTTTTTTAAATTATAACGTTTAAATATGTACGTATAAATATAATTTGTTATTTCAATTCCGTTCCAAACACGAAGCACAATGATTACTTTTTCGCTAATAATTTTAACTTTAACAATTTGCCATTGTAACTATGCCATACAAGTGCGCACTGAGCAGGGAATAATATCAGGGATGATCTTGCAAGATTACAACAACAATCCCTACTTTGCCTTTCAAGGAATACCCTATGCCAAGAGCCCAGTGGGTTGCCTACGTTTCGCAGCCCCTCAAGCCCCGGAACCTTGGAAAGGTATACGTGATGGCACCAAAACAAGCCCGGAATGTGTGCAGCCTAACAAAACGGTGCATGCCGGACAAGAAGACTGCTTATACTTGAATGTCTACACGAAAAACGTAAGTTCTCTTCTTCTTCTTCTCAATGTCGTCTTATCATACATGAAATTCCAGTTAAACAAACGCAAATTGCAACCAGTTGTGGTTTATTTACATCCTGGTGGATTTTACCTCTTATCTGGCTCGTTGAAGAACACCAATCCGCAATTTTTGATCACTGAGGAGGTCGTCATAGTAACGATTAATTACCGGTTGAGTGCTTTCGGCTTTCTTACCTTGAACTCAGGTTTAGGTTCTGAATTAATATCAGCGAACAATGGCTTTAAAGATCAGATAATGGCACTCAAGTGGGTGCAGAGAAACATTGAAAGATTCGGCGGCGACGCAACCGCTGTGACTTTGAGTGGCGAAAGTGCCGGCGCACAATCATCCCACTACCATCTATTCTCCCCCTTGGCAAAGGGGCTCTTCCACAAGATGATAGTCCGCAGTGGGACTGCCTTCCAGCCCTTGGCAAACCTAAACCCCCAAAACGCAATAATCCTAGCTGACGCACTCCAGATACCAAGTGAAAACCTCACAGAAATGGTGCACCAACTGCGATCGGCAAGTACCGAAGAAATATACCAAGCACAACACTCCAAAAGCTGGTTCGACATGTACTTGAACAAACCCATGTTCTCTGGCCTCTTCATCGAACCCCCAGGCAAAGATGCCTTTATAACTCAGTCTTGTATTAAACTAGCCAAAAAAGGAAAGTTTCTTAAGGTGCCTATACTGATAAGCAACACAAACTCCGAAGGTTTATTCTTCAACACCACGAACATTGCCAATTACAAAGAAATGACCAATATATCCTTGCATATTCCCCAACTTTTTGGAGAAAACACAGAGAAAGTTAAAGAAAAAGTGAAGAAATTCTACTTTAAAAGCGACAGCTTCCCACAACCTTTTGTGGAGTTCTGGGGCGACGTGTGGTTCAAATACGCAACGCACCAGGCGGTGAGGGCCATGAGCAAGTCGCAATTGACTTTTGTCTCTTACTTTGGCCTAGATACGCAGTTGAACGTCTTTAAGAGGACGCACAGTACCATAAGCACGTTCCCAGGGGCCAGTCACACGGACGATGACAATTACATCTATTCAAGTGTGCTGACCCCTGCGATATTGTCAGGGAGCATTGAAGAGACCTGGATGCGACGAATGGTGCGTCTCCAGGGGAATTTCATTAAATACTCAAACCCCACACCAGCACCTGACCCCCTATTAGATAACCTCACATGGTGGCCATACAGTGACAAAAACCAGAACATTCTACATTTAGAAAACGACCACTTCTATGTGGACCAGTCTCTGAATTCTAATTTTCAATTCTGGGACGCTATTTATGCTAATTATTCAAATGATTATTATTAAATTCAACTTATAACATTAAAAATCAATTAACTCGTGGAAAAAAGTCGAAATATTAACGCGAAACTGTAAACTAATAATAATGAAGCACAAATGAGAACGCAAACGCGTACATTCATCTCCTTTCCACTTATGAACAAATGGCTTTATCTAAATATAAATTGCCAAAAAGTTTACTAAACGAATCAGTTCACAGTTTAACCTTGTGGAGCGAGCGTATTCATGATGATGATTCTCCAATGCGCGATTATTTCGCTACTGTTTGGACGTATTTTCGGCATTATGACAGGGGAAAATGCCCCTTTTCCGGAAGTGCAAACACAGGATGGCGCGGTACGGGGCACAGTGATGAGTGATTATAACGGTGACCAGTTCTTCGCCTTCAGGGGGATTCCTTATGCTCAACCACCTTTAGGAAACTTGCGCTTTTCAGTGAGTATTTGTGTTAAACTTGAATAATTTCAAAGGTTAAGCCTTATTATTACAGGCGGCCGTTGAAAACCCCCCTTGGGAAGGTACCCGCAACGCAACACAATTCGCAAGTGATTGTCTGCAACAAAACAACCAACAAACCCTCGTTGGAAGTGAAGATTGCCTATATTTGAACATCTATACCAAACTATTGCCAACCCCCGAAGTCCCCCAACTCCTCCCTGTGTTATTCTACATCCACGGTGGAAAATTTTCATCAGGGAGTGGGTCCCTCTACGGGCCCGACTTTCTAATGACGCAGAACATAGTCATTGTCACGATCAACTATCGCCTGGGAATTTTAGGATTCCTAAACATGATAAACTCTGACCTACCTGACATTGAATCCCACATGACAACAAATGCAGGCTTGAAAGACCAAGTCTTGGCCTTGAAATGGGTTCACAAGAACATAGAACGCTTCGGAGGGGATCGGAATAAAGTGACTATTGCAGGGCAAAGTGCCGGGGCAATGTCTGTCGATGGGATGATGTTCTCCCCGCTCTGCAAGAACCTCTTTCATCGTGCGATAACCATGAGTGGCAACCAGTTGGTAGCCATGATACCCACACTTAACAATTCCGCACAGTTCTTAGCGGAAAAACTCGAGATAAAGACTGAAAACCACATAGAAATGGTTGACCAACTTAAAAAGCTGCCTGTCGAGAAGTTAGTTATGGCAGCCGAGGAGATACAGTATTATGTAATGACTTGTTGTCTTGACTTCATGAACTCTAACCAATAATCAATGTCAATGCGTTTTAGGATGTCCAACTGAACAAACCGTCGTATTTCGGCACTGCAATCGAACACAAACCGAATGGATATATGCCTGGATATCCGTTACTTTTACTACGGGAAGGGCGCTACAATAGAGTACCTATTCTAACAGGAAACTCCAATCGAGAAGGGCTATTGATAGCTGCATTTTCGCAGGACAACATTCACGACTTACAAACGCACATCCCATTCTTTTTCAAGCAAAAGCAAGAAGCTGCTGCTGAAATAGTCAACTTTTACCACATTAACGATACTTCCTTTGAGAACAATGTCACCTTTTATACAGATATCTGGTTTCGGTATAATTCCATTCGGGAAGCGCATGAACACGCGTTGAAAGGAGACGAAGTGTATTATTATGAATTCGCTGCTGATACGGGCTTGAACTATCTCAAATGTTCGATCCCAAGGATAAAGAACGAACCTGGAGCTTGCCATGCCGACGAGCTTGGGTATTTGTTCAAGTTCGAGAGTACGCCTTCCATAGCCAAAGGTTCAACCGAAGAGAAACTTATGCTTGAGATGGTCAAACTTTGGGGAAACTTTGTAAAGGGTTCAGTACCTGACACGAAATGGCCGAGATTTGAAGCCAATGCCTTTCATTTTGCGAATATCACAAATTATGGTGTTTTGTATGATACTATGAATACCACTGCGTATGATTTCTGGCAGGACATGTATTTCCGGCACAGCGTTGATAATTATTAATACGTATTGTTATAAAAATGTACTTACTCATCTTGAACGGTGATCGCACCCATTGCCGGCACTAAATGACACTAATGAGTCCGCACTAATCACTTTTACACGTGTTAAAACACAATAAAGTACGCACTGTGCTATTGCAAAATTATCTCTGATACAAATGTCAAACAGTTGTAGAACTTTTTGAGGTTGTGTGACTCCTAGCGCACTCTTTTGGTGTAAGTTGACACTCGCGGAATTAACCTCACCCAACAGACTAACTAACAAAACAATAACAATTAATTTAATTTAGATAAGAAGTAATAATGGACCGCGATGGAGAAATCAAGGAAGGGTTTCTGTGTCCCATCTGCCACATTGACTTCCGGTCCCCTAAGATATTACTCAACCATTTTCAAGAGAAACATGCCGAGGAGCAAGACCTGTTGAAGTCACTAAAAGGTAATAACTACTAATTACACTATCAGTTACTAACGCCCACCACCTTGCAGGACTTGTGGAAAAAGCAAAGAATAAGATATTAAAAGTAGAGGAGAAAGATCTAGAAGCGATAAATTCCGCAACAGACACAACATTCCAAAAGTACTTTCTAGAGAAGTCCGAACCGCAACATCCAGGAGTCTTTATAAGCCACATAGAGTACTTTAAAGAAATACGAAGAGAGCGTTTGGACCACAGAACTTCAGAAACTAACAAACTTATTATCCGACTGGACCGATTTCTCAGATCTGAAGGAACTGATAGGAAACAAGTCGCCCAGGAATTGGTGACTTGGCTGGACGGCAGTACAGTGACAAGGTGTCCTTCCTGTGCTGCAAGTTTTAATCTGACGCGCCGGCAACACCACTGCAGGTTATGTGGGAGTATCATGTGCAATTCCTGCTCTACGTTCCTCACCTACGAGGAAGCCAGGAGCATAACCACGTCCGTATACACACAAGAAGCTTCTAGTCATGCAAAGCACAAAGACGACCAGGATACTTTAAGGATTTGTTCGCATTGCAAGGGGATGCTGGACTGCAGGAGCAAACTACAACTGAATCAGAGTTTGCAGCCGATGATTTGTAAACTTTACGAGCAGCTGCAGAGAGCCAAGAACCAAATACAGCCTAATGTTGATTTGTACATGAAAATGTATGCATCCTTAGACATGGGAGACTCAACCTACCTTCTGCAAGACGCGCAGACTATGAAAACTTCCATTGCGAAGCAAGCAGAAGTTCTGGATGCGATTAGCAAGCGAATTGTTGCTCTCCCACCGAGCACGGACAACCCTCGAGAAGCCCAACTGCAGAATGCAATTCGCCGCGGGACGAACACTTATATTAAGGATAAACTACTGACCTTGCCGGTTCTGCCTACTCCTAGTGAAGTGGCAAGGAAACGAGAGCAGAGACTGATGAATAACCTACAGGAGTCGCTGGACGACTCGAGTAACGTTACCGTCAAGAAGGTGGCTGTGACCACCGGCTGGTCACCAGCCAACATTTCCAATAACGTAACAGAACCAACTTCAGTTGACGGCAGGATAGATGATCCCCTCCTGGAACAAATTAATATTGTGCGCAACTACATCGGACAGGCTATAGTAGCGAATCGATTTGAAGAGGTTGCATCGCTTCGGGAGAACCTAAACATGCTGAAGATGATGCACAAGCAGCAACAACTAACTTTGCGAGAGTCCAGTGATAAATAAAATATTTATAAGTTAACCTAAGCTATTATATATGTACGTAACTTTGGCAGAATAACATCGGCCATCTTTTATGTTCAATTGTTTTACGATTATATACGATTGTAAACAAAGAAACTGCGAAGTTTTTGGTTGTCAAACTCCTTACTTTAAGTACCATTTGTATCGCTTTGGAAGTACAAGAAGATGAAAATCACAAGAATAGATAGTGCCTTAAAGGAGCAGTTGCGCAGTGGGTATACAGTTGGTTCTGTGGCCCAGTGTGTGACCGAATTGGTAAGTATTATCTCCTATATCATAAGGGTATTGAATATTCTTTTATTTAGGTGTTGAATTCCCTGGACGCGAACTCGTCAAACATTGCCGTGCGGGTTAATTTGGTATCGTTTCGGATAGAAGTGATAGATGATGGGTTCGGCATCGAGCCAGAGAACTTGAAACTGGTGGGCAAGCGGTATTACACCAACAAATGCCATTCCCTTGCGGACTTTAAAGACATGCAGCGGAGCTTTGGGTATCGCGGCGAAAGTCTTGCTTCTATCGCGACAAATTGCCGGAAGTTGAAGATCCGCTCACGGTACCGCAATACAAACGATACTAACAAGACGGAATGCAATCAGAAGACTTACCTAAGGGTAGTCACTGCTTCGCAAGATTCAGATGAAATTGAAGAGATTGACGTTCGGCCAAGCTTCGGCACCACTGTGACGGTCGAAGAATTCTTGAAGAACCTCCCTGTGCGTCAAAAGTGCGCCTCTTCGGCCGAATTCACCAAGATCAAAACCTTTCTGCAGGAGTTGCACTTCCTTCATCCTAATGTTGCCATCAATTTACGAGACGATTCCACTAAGAATATGATCCTAAAGCTGGAAGCCGCAAAATCCCCGGAAGATGCGCTCGTCGCTGAGTTGGAAGATGTACGGAAAGAAGACTTGAGGTTTTATAGCATTCACCATTCGGGGATCACCATAAAGATTGTCATTCTGTGCAAGGCGTACTTGAATAACAAATACCAGTTGTTATATGTTAATAAGCGGCCGGTCGTTTCGAATCATTTGAAGTCTTTCATCAATGACACGCTTGTCAAGTATAAGTTCTGCTTAAGTTCAAAAGGAAAACGTCAGCCGAACTATGTGTATATTGTTAATATCTCTTGCGCGTTGGCGAAATATTCACTCGGGGATAACAATGAAGTCGAGTTTCATAAGTCAGAGGCTGTTTGTAAATGCATGGCAGCCATGTTGAGAAAGTTCCTCAAGGACGAAGGACTACGCACTGAAAAACCACCGAAAGAGCAGCCGCCATTGAAGGAGAACCTTAAAAGACGATTTGGTTTATCCAGATTCGCAGGAGCGCACAAGGCCACCGCTGTGAGACAAGGGGGTGAACAATTCAGTGATAACACTGATAATAATTTCGAATTTGAAGCTCCGAATGTTATTTCTAAAGAACATTCTTTCCCAAATGCGAGAAATATCTCCGCAATGCCATTATTTCAACAAATAACAAATGAAAAATCAAAATCACCAACTTTTTTGCCACCACCGAAGGAGAATTCAAATCTTGAAAGAAAAAGCATGGAGAGTGAATCGCTTGGGAAGAATTACGTTTTGCAGAAGTTTTTAGCTTTACATGTTCCCTACAAACAAGCAAAATCAAGCAGAAGTGAAATGAGATTAGATAACTTTTCAATAAGTTCATGGCCGCAACGTCAGAGGGATGAACGGTTTCTAGAACTGGATACCTCGATAGAAGCAAATGTTCATACACTCTATCGACAACAATACCCAATTCCAGAAGAGTTTACGGTAATGCCAAAGGTTGAACATGAATTTCGACAGCCCCTTAAGAGACATTGCAAAAAACAGAAAGATATTGGATTTATCAAAGTGAAAAGTTTCCCCGTTCAAACCCCAAATGATTTTACAATTACTTTGAGTCATGACAGATACACAGAGGATACAGGTTTATTCACGGATTTTAATAATAATTTGAAAGATTTTAAGAAAACTCGTAGTGAATGCCCGAAGCCGTTCAGTTATTACAGCGAGCCTGAGTTTATAAATGTTTTTCATAAAAAACAACAAGATCAAAAAGTTACCAAAGAATATCACATACCAACGTATGAAAGTCCAGTTTTTTATGAAAAACCAAGAAAATCACACCAAGAACTAGCAATTCCAGAATATCCACCGTTTGCACAAGAAATGCCGTTTGATTTCTTTAAAACTAGAACAAAAGCCACAAAACCCTTTGAAGCTTGTGTATCTACCTTGGAAGATGTCTTCCCAGGTCCTTCAGTCAAAGAACCAAATAGAGTTGAAGATATATTTCCGCCAGAAAAGCCTAATGAAGGGTCATTCAAACATGTCTTTCAAGAAGTTGCCTACGAAGACATCTTTACTCAATGTAAAAATGAAATCGAAGCGCCATTCGGAGCTGAAGAGACAAAACACGTCAAACGAGCCGATTTTTTTCGCTTACGAGCCTCGGAGACCAATATTACTAGTTCTTACATTCAAAGTCACTCCATCACTTATAGTCGTCATCTTAATAAACGCATTTATCGGCGAAGGATAATACAACGCAGAAGAATACGCAACCGGAGAGGTAAAACTCGGAGGAAGTATTCCCAGGAGTTACCGCGTCATACGCGCACTTTTCTAGAAACTTTAAAGCAATCTGACCAACAAGCTAAGGAAAAGTGCAATGGGAATTGTCAAGAGACCGTTTGCACATCGATAAATATAATTTCAAAGTCAACGACAATCAGCAACAACAACAACAACAAGAGAATGAAAACTGACATAAGTGTGAAAATTATTAAAGAAAACAAACAACAAAGTAAAGTTTCCAATAAATCAATTCAATGCTCACTGATAGGAGAACATACAGAGCAAGGAATGAAACTTGCAGCCATGAATACGTCCGAAGAAATCAACCTTATTCTTCAGGACGTCATAATCAATGTGAGTAAGCAGAACTTTTCAAGTGCGACTTTCAATGGCGAGAGGAAACGTGAACTTGAAAAACAAGAGCAGGAACTTACCGATAGTGATGTCCCACCTTATCAGCTGCCAACTGAAGAGGAAATGGCGTTGGTGTTCTCGGAGAGCGAAGATAACCAACAGGCCAAAGCCAACCATCCATCCATCGATTGGACAAGACGCATCAACGAAGAGGGTTGTTCCTATTACATAAACAAAAGACTTGGTTAATTATTAATTAGCTTTTAAATACATACAACTCATTAATAGCAATTTCATATCATTATAGGTACTCCGATTTTGCCACCGATTCCCGAAACTGAGTTTGATTTTGAAACTCCCGCACGCCCTCTGCTGCTACCAAAAGGTTTCTCGCAAAATTTAAAAGTCTTACCTGAAATCAATGAAGTGATCAGTGGTGAAACAAAGCGAGACTTCCACGCAGCTATTTGTGATAACGCAGAAGACGAATTCAAGTATATAAAGTGGAAGCAACATTATTTGCAGAACATTGGTAGGAATGTACATCGTAACATAGCAAATTCAAATCATATTTACGTTTTACAGATCCTGAAACTTTCTTTAAACAAATTTACGACAACAGATTCATTGCTGATACGAAGTTAAGCGACGGCCTACCGGTTGTGAACCTTCTTAAGAGAAAAACCACGAAATTGTCGCTCAAACGTTCGCAACTGACTCTCAGCAAAGACTCCTTTGCGCATTTGCGCGTTGTAGGGCAATATGATAAGAAGTTTATCATTTGCGTGTTGACCACTAAGCAAGTGGTAGTCTTTTTCGATCAGCATGCTGTGGACGAGCGCATACGTCTTGAGCAACTTCACAAGTGTAAGTTTTTAAAAGATTTCAGACCGTCTTCAGTGTACATACTGACTTTTGTTGTACTTGTTAGGCTACTACAATGAAAAAAGTGGGTTCTTTGTGAAGAATAACGTGGAAGATTTCACGATTACATTGAACGAAATGCAAATATCCGATTGTCTGCAGCACAGGAATGCGTTTCAGCGCTTCGGCCTTGAAATCGCACCAAAAAGCGGCAAGGGCAACTCAATTACCATCAAGTCATTGCCGTTCTGTCTGTACAACAAAGGCCGGCGCATCGCGTCGCATCGGCGGGAGGAAGTCGCCGCATTGGCGAAGCGTTTCGTTCTGGAACTGTTGCATTCCATTCATGATGTCCTCCATCAGCCGCGGTGGTTTTCGCCTTTATTGGGCAGTATTATCGCGTCGGAAGCCTGTCGCAGTGCGTATTATTGAAAGTTTCTCAAGTTTAACTTAAAATGATAAGCACTTGGACTTTTTGCAGGCGCAGTTATGTTTGGCGATGAGTTAACGTTGGAAAATTGCCAGGAATTAATTGACAAACTAGCCACTTGCAAATCCCCGTTCCACTGTGCCCATGCAAGACCTACCTGCTTTCCTATTTTTCAACTAAACTCCGAGCAGAAGGTACAGTTTTCTTAATGACTTTGTAACTAAAAACATGGTTATTTTCATTTGTTTTCAGATCAAACCAAAAGTTAATTTGAAACTGTTGTGTGTACATTAAGTTTATGTACAAATATTTATTGATCAGTTTATATTATTACACTGCTCACTTTCGGGTTGTCATTGCATCGATCAGGTGTTGTATGTGTGGCGACTTATTAAGATCTTAAGAAACAGCAATGCGCATCTTAAACATCTAGTATCATACTAGTACTAACACAAATAAATAAACTATGTCCGCTCCAACTTTGAAAAGCTCCTTGCGGCGTGGCGTATACGCTCATAATATCAAATCAAAGAAAGACTTTTTAGTTGGTTACTTTTTCTAGTATACAACCTTTTTTAAACTTTACCTAACTGTTTGTTGGTTTGGAGAATATTCTGTCTCTAGAAGTAGAACTTGTTAGTTGGTTAATTCATTTTACAAATCATATAAAAACATCACATGTTTCAAGTATTACTTAAATATTCTGCAGTGACAAATAAATTTATGCTAAATAAAATACTTATAAATGTTAACCAGAAACGTGCACGGTTTTCGTTTGTGTAGGACATTATCATATAAAAACCCTTCCTTAGTACTTCTTCGTATAAGAACGCGTGATAGTTTGTTTCATATTAACAATAGTTTCATATTCAAGTTTGTGTAAATGTCTTCCAAGTTGTTGTATATCGGTCAAAATCAGTGACGGTAGCGTATAAAATTCGTTATGGGTGGTGCATCGACGTGTCTTTTTGCTTAAGCTGTTGCCGTACACACTACTTAAACTGGTTTAAACTTAGCCTTAGACAATTACAAGTATAAACGAACGAATCTTATCACTTATTCTTATCTTATTTAGATACAAATATCTTCTCAGTAACGAGTTGCGCATCTTGCCAAGTATCAAGTATTAACATTTATAACACAATCTAATTAATCAACCAAATAACCTGTTTTATCACGCTCACCATCCGTTCTGTTCCGCAGGAAGGAGTCAGTCACTCTCTGGTTGCCCTTCCTGAGCTCTTCTTGGCGCATCGCATCGCAGTAATATTGTAATCGTTATGTGTATATATTGAAGGTAGTAAGTATGCATATAAAATTGAATAACGTCACTAGAGATAATTGGTCAGAGCAGAGTGCATCGCGACAACCAGTTGGTGGGCTTCCGTTGCGGCTCGGTCGCTTTCAGTTGATGGCCGCCCTTCGGTGGATTGCTCGCCTCCTACAGAAACAAATCACAGAACAAAATTGAGACCGAATCTTCGCCAATCACGTCTAAAAATAACAGTGCATATCATGCACTCAAGACAAAAACTAAACTTACAGCACTTGTAGCAAAACTTAAAGTGTGTGTATTTTACATTAATTAACCAATCTAATCTTAATTATGGCGTGCTCATGCAAAAACTATGCAATTCCATGCAAGGAGTGATGCGCGTTCGTCGTAATCGTGTATCAAGTGTGTATAATTGCGGTAATTGTTTACACACGCTTTGAATGCGTTCAAACTTGCAAGCAAGCAAGCATTACGAGTGATGTGTTTTCATGCAAATGTAATGATGAATCAAATCAAATTAAAAGCACTGGACAGAACTCTATTGCATCGCCAAGCGCAAGGCGCCGTCACCATGCCTAAAACCTTCAGATTTGTTTACCTTCTGCCCCCATCGCCCACAAATAATGTACAACAAGTAAAGTTGATCGCGAGAGGAAGAAACGAAACAGAGAAGACGCATATTAATATTTGATTCAAAGATACCCGTGGCGGGGCGCGAGCTACGTACCAGTTTCTTCTCCATCTTCGCCTTGATGTCGCGCGCCAGCGTGTAGAAAGCGTCCTCGACGCGGATGCTCGCCTTCGCGCTCGTCTCGATGAACTTGATGCCGTACTCGACCGCCAGCTGCTCGCCGCGCTCCTTCGACACCTGCCGCTTGTCCTCCAGCTCGCACTTGTTGCCCAGCAGCATCTTCTCCACGTCGGCGGACGCGTTCTCCTCGATGTTCCGGATCCAGTTCTTGATGTTCTCGAAGCTTTTCTCGTTCGTTATATCGTACACCAGCATTATGCCCATGGCGCCCCGGTAGTAAGCTGTCGTGATTGTACGGAAGCGCTCTTGGCCCGCTGTATCCCTACAAAAACATAATCAAGGTTAGATTTTGCCCACTTTTAGTGTTTTACCTGACTTACCATATTTGGAGTTTGATTTTTTTACCGTCCAAGTCTATCGTTCGAATTTTAAAGTCAATCCCTAAAAATTGAAATAAGTTTTTCAATAGGTGTGGTTAACAAGTCTTCAAATCATAAGAAAATAAACTCTTTATGTTAATTCAACAAAGAATCATTCATTGATCATTCAGAGCCAAATTTAAATTGAAAATAAAGAAAAAAAAGTGGTAATTGCACTGGATTGACAACTTTTTTCCATTTGGACTCAAACTTGCGCTCCTCGAAACACATGAGTCACGAATAACATACCTATGGTGGAAATAAAGGTCGTGTTGAATGCATCTTCAGAGAATCGGAACAGAACACAAGTTTTCCCAACACCAGAATCGCCAATCAGCAGGAGTTTGAAGAGATAGTCGTATGTTTTGGCCATTGTTCCGGTGGATATTGTTTGTTATTGCGAAGAGTTATTGGATTCCTATTGGAATTCTTGTCCACATTCACACTTTCACTACTGAATTCCTATATGAAATGCGTGATTATATTTCGCTGGCGGATACGGCGCGCCCGTCTTGATGATATCGTTGATATTCCTGTACCATGAATGCACTGCTATGACGCCAACGAATTCTTCGCAGTCGTTGGCCTACACTTTTCTGGACCAGGAGGTTATTCCCGAGTATTCCAGCGGCCGGCAAGTTCTTGCACTGATTGCGACGTGTGCACACGTATACTTTATTCAATGGCCACTTTACAGAGAGCAATGCATATCACTCGGTAACGTCGTCTACACGTGCTGCACGCACACGCATTGATAATTGCAATTATCACACAACGAATGCACGAACACAATGGGCTGAGGACGATTCTTTGATGATTTGGGCAATTCGGGTGCAATTAAGTCGCACTCGTTGCCACACCGCCGGAGAATAAACCAAAACTGCTGAACAAGTGTCAGTCACTCGGCCGCAAGTGACGTCTTTGCTGCCGCGTTGAAGTTACTAGATTTTACACTAAAAGCATTTTACTCCAGCCATACACATTTGCAAGGTCGTGAATTTAAAGTAGAATGACTAACGATAACATGAACATGATTAAATCGCCGTGCAATTAGCGTATAATTGATTAAACAGCAATCTCAAACGTTTCTAAGTACGCGTGTCTGACAATGAGGGCGCTTTGCGCAATTTTCCCATGTAACCTCACAATTATTATAAATAATTATTTATACTAAATTTGTTAATAAGTTAATAAGTAATAAAACGTATAGTCTAAATGGCATTTGTTCTGGTCAAAAATAGACCAGGGACGGTTGTTTATAAATTATTTATTGACAACCAGAATGAGTATCCGGCAATAACATTAATAAGTGAGGATACGTCTTATAAATGCAAAGTAAATTATGATTATTTATATCTATGAGGTGTATAATGATTTATTTATCAGATAATTCAACAAGATGTCGAAAGATTTGCGCAAATGTTTGAAATTTTGCCTACCATATATGCTGAAAAGTTATCAAAACTTTTGCAAAGTAATGAAGTAAATATTGAAATCAGTAATGGTGTTGTTGATATTTATAAAGACAAGAAAATTAGATATTTCTCTAAGAAACTTGAAATATTAGATCATGTTAGAACAATGCACAAGTGCTTGGATCTTTTTTACGAGAAAACTGCAAAGCTCACCGAAGAAATCAAAGAGTTAAAAGCTGCCAATACAAGTTATGAAACTGGTGAGAAAGTTATAAACTTTATTTTATTGGTTTTGCATATGTTCTCTTATAGATTTGGAAGCTGCAAGGAACAAACTCACGGAAGTGATAGAAACTCAAGCGGATAATGAAGATAAACTATATTCCTGTTTCATTTCCCTGTTGAATGAGAAGAAGCAGCGCATTCAGTACTTGCGCGACTTTATTGACAACAAAGAATTAGCAACAATAGAAGCGTCAGTTTCAAATAAACGTAAACAAGTTGAAACCATCTCGGATTCAGACGTGGAAACAGAGGAATACGCCACTGACGAAGAGGCTGAAAAGGTACCTAAACGCTCAAACAATAGAGAAACAGAAGAAAGCAAGGATAAGGCTAAATCTCCTCCTAAAGTGTCAAATAATTTAGACTTTGACGTGGACTTATTAGACCTTGATTGTGGTACTAGTAGTTCTGCAATAACGTTACCGCGTCGAGAAGAACACATAACTAAAACACATATATCGTTTAATAAAAGTCAATCAACTATGCAAAAAGCACCTCAGATAACCGAAACTGAAAATCATTGTGAACCTGAGAATGAGACTCCTGTCCACACAGTGTTCACTCAAGACTTATTAAATGATATTTGAAATACTTTTGTAATTAGTTATCTAGTAGTATTATTTTTATTAACTACAAATTTGATACCATTGTAAAACTTCAACAATATTTTAATGGTAATATGCGTCCCCTAAAAGTGTACGAATGTCTGATATAATATATTCAATAAACAGCATTCATTTGGTTTGTCTGCCATGGATTGATCATCATGTCATAAAAATTCTCCACTTAGGATCATCATAATCAGCTTAATAAGTAACAAATGTTAGATGCATAAGCAAATGAGGCAGTGGTCGATGACCTAAGTCCCGCACTAACAAAGAGAAGCCTGGTTCAGCGTGATTT
>NBZA01017559.1:0-63932 GCA_003054995.1 Aleochara bilineata | reverse complement strand
GCTCAGTCGTCGTCGCCGAATCGACGGCTGCTATATTGACTGGTCACCGACTTATTGATGTGGTTTCTTAAGTCTTATCTTGTGTTACTTAAGAAATCCGAATAAATATTGAATGTGTCTTAAGTACATATGCTTACTTACTATACATCCTTCTCGTCTTACTCGCCTTGCTCCTTGTGCTGTGCTGTGCTGGTTTCTTGGTTGTTTTCTGAATCTTCTCTTTAGTTTTGCAACAAGTTGTTTCTGTGTGGCGTCCTATGTCTTAAGACGAATACAATGCGTTATAAACGATTACATTTGTATTTTATCTTCAAGGCGCAGGCGCGTATTTCTTTCACCCTGAGATTTACACCTTCTTGTCTTATTGCATGCAAAAGATTTCAAGATCTACAATTGTACATAAAATTTACCTGCATAATTGAATATTTTAATATGTACTCAAGTAATCAACAAGTGTTAAGTACCAACATATATCTAATTAACAATTTGATATTCAAGTGTAAAAGCACTTCACCCACTTACCTGATTTTAGCATCAATGCGTTTTACTGCGTTTTTTTACGCTGAGAATCACATAGACTTTGATGTCGAATTTATTCGGTCGGCAGGAGCAAGACAGCGAGCTCCTGCCGCGATTTTCGGAGACCCCCCTCGGCCGTGATTTACACGCCAGCAATGGATCATCAACAACTTGCTCTGGCTCGGCACCGCAGTCTTGCTCGTCCTGCATTGCCGTTGCCGTTGCGACGGCATCTTTATACGCCGGCTATAATATCACACCATGCAGCCTTCTTCTCTTGCAGCCCTGCAGCCTCTTCGGTTTCAACTGCAGCATTCGCTCAACTGATGTGTAGATTTGTTGCACCGTCGACTTCAATATGCTAAACGTGCTCAATAACAATAAGTTTATCGCTTCTTGTCGTGTTTCACATCCAACGTCTGCGTTTGCGTCGCTTCGCATTTCTTACACTTACCTACCTATGCACTTAAACGCAAATTCAAAGGCAACATTTAAATTTCTTGTCTTGTACAATTAATAATGACACCGCTAATTGACTTTCGATAGCCGATAGCATCGCACGTGTGATTAGACATTGCCATTTATTCGCCAGCAAGCAGCTACCAGGCGAAACAGCTGGCCAAGTGGCTCAACTTCAGCTTTACATATTTGGAAATACTTTTGCCGTTGCTTCTGCCTATAAATATTATAAAAGAACAAGAAAAACACCGCCAAACAGCCTATATCACTTCCTGTCCGTCTCTTCAGTCAAGTCAACTCAAGTCAAGTCTTAAGGACGCAGCCGAAGTCGAAAATCAGCCACAGGTGCAAAGCACGCGTCTGCATATCTTAATTAACCGCAAGCACAAGCGTCGTGCAAATCTATCGCATGCCCGATTACGATTTGCTTACGCACCGTTAATTCCCAACGAATTTCATTGAGCTTCCGCCGTCAGGGGCGCTTGCCCCCCGGGCAAAATTCAAAACAGAAAACGTACCTAAGTACAACAGTGTCAGTATGCAAATTGCATACAAATAACTACAGAACTCTGCAGAACTGCAAATAAACATTCGCCACTGCAATTGTGGTTTACTATCAGAATAAATTTAAATTACAATTAAGTGTCGTTGTCTCGCCGGAAATAAACAATTAATTGCTTATTCATTTATCACTTAAAACAAGCGCCGTTTGTGATTTTAAATTGAAGAAATAAATGTAGAATATGCAAATGTGTGGCCAAAGTGCCAGCGTAAATTCGCTGCAATAAGAATGAATATTAAAGTGAGTAATGTTATCGACAAACAAACGCCAAGATAACGACGCTGTCCAACGGCGCAGCGACACATTAAGCTGACAAAAGAGTTGCCCACCTCACTGCAGTGCACAGCATTGCAACTGGCAGTGGAACAACAGTAATTAAGGGCATGCAGATACCTACATATAGAGAAGAAGAAATCAAGGAATCAAAAATCGCTCGAAATGGCCAATTAAACATTGAGCTACGAGTGCGTAGAGAACGCGAAGAAGCGACGCATATTATACATAACTTTCGCTCTGAAATGTTGCCCACTTATTCTTGCTGCCGGCGCATTAACAGCGCAGGAATTGCTCATTAAATCAATAAAATTTAAGCTCATCCAATATTTTCCCAGCTTGAAACTGACGCTCGCGATCGCGCTTGTGCTTGTGCCTGGGCAAGAAGAAAACAACTGCAAGAAAGACTCGTAGACCGGAGAGAGAAGGCCACTCCTGGGAATATGCAGTCGAATGATATATGTAATGTATTAAGTGCAGTCAATAAATTCCACCCCTGGATGAATGTATTGATGAAAAGCGGTGGCTGCTCTCCAGTTTCTGCCCGGGCATCGAGCAACAGCGCCGATATTTATGTTCTTGTTGCTCCGCCGGAGCTCGCTTCAAGAAGACCTAAAAGAAGAAGCGAAAGATACCTACATGAAATCAGTGAACGAGTGAAAAGAAGACGCGGTGCAGGAGTGCAATGCAAGGGACGCTTAAGATTTAACAGATCGTATTCGGTGCGTTCGACATACAACAGAAGCAGAACGCGCAAGTTTTACAAGCTCGAGATGTGCTCGTATGTTTGTTGCTACAGCCATCATGCAGTTGTAGTGGGAATGTTAGGTTGTAAACTAACTTTTCTCTTGTCTTGTTTTGTTTGGTTTGGTCTTGGAGTCAACAAAAAACATGCTTATTACGTACCTACTATGTACGTAGGTACAGAATATCATTATGCAAAAGCCATCATATCATAATGATGGCTGTAATTTGCTGGAATCAACAGATTCAGTCGTTTTGTTTGTTTAACGTTGTTTGTTGTCAAGGTAACTTAAAATCAACATTGAATTGTTTTTTTTATAAAAATTATAAACAATATTCCGAGTTTACCATGTAAATTCTAATTAGTTTTAATAATTACAGATTGACTTATTTAATTTTGTTTTTGTATTGTGTTTTGCTGTTGTAATAAGTGGCTTAAGTTATCAACTCAGAGAACATTATGCAACTTTGCATACATTTTATCAAGAGTTTTGAAAAGGCTATTATTTTGGAACGACAATTATTTCGCAACTCTAAATACTGTACCAAAGGTAGAATTAAAACAAGGATTGTATACGAATTGTCACATGATTATTCTGAGGCAATTTAACGCATTCAAGTTTTTAAATGTACAAAAACACAAAATATCTCACAAGACGCAAGAAAAACTTTGATTGACAGCTAAATATCGTTGTTTTTATGTTATTTTATCGTCTTCCTTGGGCCGATAGGAAAAACCTTCTATAATTCTTTAATTATTTCCTCTTAGAGTTGATAATAATTCATAATTTGCGTCGCAGGACGTTTTCAAAGTTTTTTCAAAGCTCAGAGCCAACATGGCTCTGGTTCAGCTGCGTGTGCAGCAATTAGGCATCATTATCGACAGAAAATAGAACGAAAACCACACCAAAGCAAAGCAAACCAGGGCACAGTCAGAGTCAGAGTCAAAGCAACAAAGCGCAAAACAAAACAGAAAACACAAGGCAACACAACAACCACCGTAATCTTGGCTCCGATAATAGCAGATCGGAGATACGTACGCTTTTGCGAATGCAGAAGAACGACCTGAAAGATGTGCTTATCCTGTCAAGTATTTGACAGGATAAGCGCTTCGATCACCGTACACCAAGAGGTTGAGGACTGATACCTGCCGGCTATTAACTGGACAACAAAACCTAACCAAACTAACCTCAATTCCACAAAATAAACAAATATCAACAATAAACAACTAAAAACAATGTAACAGCATTACTTACCTACGTTATTTATCACTAACAATAAGCACAAATACGATTTAAATTGTTGTCTTATTCAGAATACACAAAGAAAACTAAGGAAAACACAAGATAAAAGGCAAAGAACCAAAGGGCCTGCGGTAATAACACAGACAAACAGGTAGTTGTCAATCAAACGAAAGAAAAAAGCATATTTTACGTTCACCGATCGAATACCAAACGATTGCCGAAATTGGAATAATTTTATAATTTGAGACGCACTATCAAAGAGAAAATTACATAATGATAAAATGTCCTCTCCTTCTTCGTCTGGTGATTCCTCTTAGTCTAACCTTCTTCCTCCAGACCCAGACCCAGACACAGACACAGAGCGAGACACTGACTCTTAGTATGATTGTGAGTACTTATAATAGATAAAAGCACAAAAACTCCGACTTCTCAAAGCTCCCCCAGCACGTTTCTTGAATGTTACCATCAGTTACCAGCGGTTACCATCGGTTACCAGCAGCAATTTCATTGGTAATGACAATACCAAGAAGCAAGAGCCCAGAATAATGGCCGTTGTGGTCTCTTCTTCTCTTCTTAAAGTGCTTTTACTTGTTTTTGCACTTTTGCTCATTGTGTGACGAGTGAACTTAAGTGTTGTCAGTGTGTGTCTGTTTGTCTGGCTTGTGTTGTTATGTTATTGCCTCGCTTTGTTGCTCACCTTGTATTACGTCTGCGTCTTCAGAAAGGTATCATTACACCTGAGTAACCGGACAGCCATTGGCCGGCCGGCGAGCGGCGGCTTGCAGTCCGCCCTCTTTCGTATGCCGTCACACACCAAACAACAACACTCGTACATACTATAAAGCGCCAGCCATATTTTATTTCATTGTTACTCAACATGCACATAACCAACAAATATAATTAAAGTGTTCCTTCCTTCTCTTTCTGTTGTTATTTCCATTTAGCTCTGTCAGTCTTTAAGCTACTGTATTTTCTAATTAAAGGGTAGCTGATTGTTTGTGTTAACCACACCCTACCCTATTCCTAATACCTACTTTCACCCCAGATATTTTACCCCGCAACCCTTTGAGCGCTCTTTCTCACTCGGTGCCTGATACCAGTTGACATAACGTTAATTGTTATGCATTTACTCGATGGTTGTCGTTGTTGTTTATCTACGACTGCACTTTTGTGCTTCTTTCACGATAATATTTTTCTTTTTAGTAATACCCACATGCAATGCAAGCTCAAGCGCAAGTGCAAGCACATTCGTTGAAATAAATTGTGATTGATGGCGATGATTAGGGGCGCTTGGCGGCGGCAACCATTGCGGTGCAGTGTACAATTGGTTGCCGATGTCGATAAGACATGAACATGAAACACTCCCTTTTGGCACCCCGTGGATCAAATCCTTAATAATTTTATGTCACCTTTTTCATTGTTCTTTTTCTTTTGGAATTTTATATTTTTTAACAAATAATAGATTGTCATTTGATTGATTGTTTGTAAATTTAAAGTTTTGAGTTTTGAAAACGTGTGACAGAGGCAACCAACAATACACAGCAGCCATCAAGTAGAGTAATTGCTTCATTTAGTTGATTTACGACGTCTGCGCGCTGTTTTAATGCCGTTCGCGTAAAACCATAGCAAGTTTATCGCTGGACAATCTCGTCGCTCGGGCGCTATTTCTTCTCGCCGCTGATTGTGAGCGTTTTTCATTTACCTGCGACTGCATTGTATTGTATTGTTGCGTTTTATATGTATTATATTTTTATTATAAGAGAAAAAAGCAAAAAATGTACGCGAATACAGCGCTCCTCGCATGGTTCGTTCGTGCCTTTGGTGCATCCACGGGGGCTGCACTGTATAGTCATTACTTTAATGACGAATGCTGAATGGTAAAAAGGCTTGTTGTTCTGTTCTGTTCTTCATTTCCATTGACGGTGTGTGATCGCTATCGCTATCGGCGCTCGCCAGTCGTAAAAAATATAAACCTACAAGCGTGTCGCCGACGGACGCCATTTTGTTGCTGTGCTGCAATTGCTTTACACAAATATATAATATAAAACTTGCAGAGAGTACACTCTCTGAAGTTATAATAACTTATAGCAGGGTTAAAAATCCATATAGGATTTGTATTGTGTTTGGCATTCCTTGGTATTTTAATTAGTTTCTTTGCATAACACAGGTACAGGTGTCTGTAAATGCAAGTCTAGTAGTTTATCAGAGTGGAAACTATCCTCAATTGAAGCCCAAATCAACAAGTACATGTAATGTCAATCATTCTTTGGCGAAAAGTTAAAATTACTTAATGCAAGTGTATGCTAATTAGTTGGGACGTTGAGAAAGGTCGATAATTAATAATAATTAGGCCAAAGACAAATTCGCATTAAAACTTATGAATATTCATCCTGTTCTTCATCTGTATGCAACTTTAGTTACTTTGATGTGTGTGGTTAAGAACAGAAAACAGAGGAAAGTCAATGAATTAATTGCATTTACTTTAATTAATTTCGTAATTTATGCGCTCAGCTGCCCGCTGATGACGAACTCGAAGATGATGAGTATCTCGAATACATGTAGGTATAGAGACAAAGAGGATAACGACAGCCGAATTCAGTTGCAATTGATTTTTTCAATGCGTATTAAAATTGCGCTCGTCATTAATCATTTCACTTTAATTTTTAATTAACAAGATGTAGGTAAGTACGCCAATGCACATGATAATGTAAATGTCAATTCTGTTTTTGGCAAATTTAATTATCAGTGAAATAATTGACAGGTTAACATATGTTGTTATAAAACAGCGTGTAAAAACTTTCTAGCGACGGAAAAGTGAAAATTTTAAAATTGATAAGTAACCATATCATGAAATATTTAATAAAAATACTACTTTTCAAATAAATATTTAATAATGAGTGTGATTATCAAACGGAAAATAAAAATATAAAGCATAAAGGGTTAAACAAGAGACTAACTAAGCTGAGAAGACACGCAAGAATGTGGCTACTTTGCGCCGATGTAATGTGCCCAGCGCGCCAAATTAAGAATGCAATTAAAATGCGATTTATTACGCTTTAATTAGCATTCATCCGTGTGCGTTTCGCAAGCACAAGCGCAAGCGCAAACGGACGGTAATTTGATTAATTATTGTTGATGAAATCATTTAGATGCACTTTATCAGACGCTCTGCTCTTTCTTGCGCCTGCTTCTTGCCTTCTTTGCTCCTTGACGCGTCCATTCGGCAAGTTAATGCGATGATAAATTGCTGAATAAACGCTGCGTTTACATTACCTTTAATGTATTTTCTTTTCTATCCTGACGTAATCATCTTAGCTATACTTAATTCATTCTTAAAAATCAATTAAGTAACAATTCTATAAGTAATAAGCATGTCAAATGATTCGCAATAGCATATTCTCAAGACGTTCCTAGACAGGTGTTGAATATAATAAGAAGTGTCAGAGACATAAAGAAATCACTTAATTTGTCACTAGAAACAGCTGAAGAATCAAACCAAAGAAAAATTAAAAAGTCAATCAAGGCATTTTTATAACAATCGTAAATATGCATAGGGTGATAAGCGTCTTCTTCGACTTAGTCTGCGTCTTCCTTTGCAATCCTCAGTGTCACCTGCTTTTTATGCAGCAACGCAAGGCGCTAATTAAAAGACAACATTCATTGCATTCGCAACGTATTTGTACCTATATTATATAGCTACACATGGTGCCATTGGAATTGTCACTTGTTTTTCTTTTTAAAGAAGCGTTGTTGTGGTGGCTTGTGCAATGTTTAAGCAAATTATAGGTACATTGCAGTGTGTGGTCAAGCTACGAAAGTCAGTCGATGGCACTCCGGATGGAAATTATAGACAAGAAGTTGTTCGTTGCTCAATGTTGCTGCCAAAGTCAGGGCGAAGACTAAGTCCAAGACGAAGACGCAAAAGAAGTTGACGGGCTTGTGACAGCTAAATTGGCGCCGCGCCGCCGTGCTTTGAAGCCGACCACCACATCCAACTTGGAATAAATGTAAAAGTAAGTAAGCAAGCGAAGCCAGTCAGTCTTAGCGCCAAAGTCAAAGAAAAACGGCGAAAACAACGAACGCAGAACGATTATCGGATATCGAGCCCTGCCTAGCAACCAACCAACGGGTGTTACCATAACAAATCCACCAGCGAAACATTTAAAATTCACCCAGTTTGTTGGGTTACCTTGTTTTTGCAACTTTTAACAATTGTTATCAACTTCCTTCCATCGCGTTTGCTCAAAAAGCCTTCGCAACAGCGCAGTTCAGGGTAAATAATTGCAAGGGTGGATGGAAATCGACTTTTTCTTTGTAATTTCCTTCAGAAGCAAGAAAACTTTTTTCGCTTGTGATTTTTCAGTGTGATTACTTTATACTTATAAGAAATGTACAACTAAGTAATGTTTTATAATGCACAATAGTAGATCGCTTTAAAACTAAAAGTTCTGGTGGAAATTCTCCCAGACTGGTGAGAACATAAATTGTAAGCCTTGAATTTCATGGACGTCAAGGTCTTCTTCTTGTTGGCGTCGGAACGCACTATGGTTTGGAAATAATTGCTCGCAATTAAACGTAATTTTCTTAAAATTGGGTAAAATTTACTTGTAGATGTATTGTAGATACATTTGCCGCTGAAAACACTCAACTGAGAAACATATTTTAAAATATTTCTTCAAATTAATTAAAAAGTGACTTTTGCACTAATGAAAGATTAAGAATTGGATTAATATTGATTTTCTTAATTTACTAACTAATAACACCTTTGTAAATTTAACCTGGTCTAAGTCTAGGCTTGCGTTTGCTTGAATTTTCGTGTTTTATTAATGCTTCCTAATGCGTTTAGCATGTTGGATGGATGTGTTTGATTTGATGGCACATACACCGTTAATAAATGATCCCCGGCGCATGAATTATTATGCAGAGTTGCGAGTAGGCCGTGCATTTCCTAGGAAATTTATTATTTTAATGAGCGCCGCAATTAATAATCAATTAGCGATCGTTAGTGTTCATTTTTCATCGGGTTGCTGCCTGGCGTAAATATGGTAAACGATACAACTCGAAGTGTTTGATGTGAACTTGATATACTTATATATGTACATACATCTAATAAAATGTTCACTTACTAATGTTCCTTATTAAATATGATAAATATATAAGCTGCAGCCAAGATATAAGTGTGATTTTAATGATTTTCTTAATCGTTCTGCCAATTACATATGTAATTAATGCCTTGATTGCCAATGAATGATTTAGTACCCGTTTATAATGTATGATTTTTAAATTAAGTGATAATTGGATTTCGTACTTTTAAGTTGTTAAGACGTTTGACGTAGGCAACTGTAAATACATCAACTCTCTTTCATATTTTCTTCGGCTGTCGAGTTGAATATAGGCAACTTGTATCACTAGTGAATAAATCCTCCTTTCTTTCGTAGAGGGCACTACTAAACACAGTTTTAAATTTTACTTACAATATAAAAGTTCCTGAACACAAAAATTATAAAATATCAATAACTATTACTTCTAGATCCTATTTTCTAATATATTTTAGTACATTTTTTGCCATAATTAATCATAGTTGATCTGATTTGATTTAAATTAACCATACCGTGAATTTTTCATTTTTTGCATGGAAAACCAATATAAACATAAGAAATTTTACCTTTCTCTACGAACGTTTCGCACAAACGCCTCAGAAGCAAGCAGAAGTGACTTAAGCCACGCATGGTATGGTAATGGTGAATGCTATGGAAAGGTAAGGTAAGGTAAGCAGTCACTCGGCAGGTAAGCACAGGTAAGTTGTTAGTTAGTTAACAACATACCGTGTAGGTGAGCGGTGCACTTGCGCGTTTTCCCATTCTAACAGCAACACCGCGCAATGCAAAAGAGTAATTAATAATTATAAACGTGATAGAACAATACAAAAAACACCAAATGCTAATTAATTGCTTTTAATTGGTCGGGCGTAAGAACAAAATAAGCTAGTGTGGATTGATAGACGTGAATTGATCATCTCGTCATCAGTGATCAATGTGGATTAATCAGAAGAAGTGAGCAACGAGCAGTGAGTAGTGAGCCACCCGGATGGATACGCACTTGAATCATTACTCATCAACACGGAAGGGAAGTCGTCGTTGGAATTCTTAAGACATTAGACTTAAGAAACCCCAACATCTTCAAGCTCAGAATCAAGTACAGGTATATACCTATAGACATTCTTTCTACTAGAACGTGTATATTATAATATAAATGCTAGCTGGCAATGCATTCATGGATAAAGAAGAAGTTGACTTAAATGTCTTGTATGGTAATGGTGACGGCCGAGATGATGCTGGCTGGCTGGCTGGCTAGGTGCTGGCGCGCAGATGTCTTCCCGAGACGCGTGATGACCGCGCGTAGAAACATGATGCTGACCTCGATTCTTTAGGCTTCTTGCACGTCTTGCGCTGGTTGCATGCCGGTACACCAGGTAACCAACCAACCAGCCAGCCAGCAAGCCAGCATCTCCTGCATGTGTGTTGTGTTACGTTACGTTTACGTTTACTTCTGTTATGCGCTGATCAAAGAGCTAAAGACTAACCTCAAGAACACAGTGTGCGCGCGAATAACTTAGGCAAATACAATTTGATTTTACAGTTATGCCAACATTAATAAATGAATGAATGTTTGGTTTGGTTTGCATTTTTCAAATAGAAACTTTGTAAGCATTTAACAGTATTAAGACTATAAGGTACCAGTTTGTTACCTACCAGTGAAGAGAGAAAAAGCAGAAGATATGGTCGTTCTGATAGGAATTTGTTTGATTATTACACACCCAGCCCAAGACAGTCAAATATGTACTATTATAGGCAGATAAGCAATAGACAGAGAGCTGAAGAATTCAAGATTATTAAGTACAAGAGGCGCAAGGCGTAATGGTACGTGCAAGCAAGTTGCAAGAATGCAAATCGTCCGAGGGCACGGCCACCTGCAATGATTTGGTATTGACGGTACAAGCATGTAATTGTTATTCAGGGCGCGTTAAGTAAGACAAGATATATTGTATAACATGGAAAATGTTATTCGCGAATTTCTTCTGAGGTCTTCTTAAGATTTCTTACATTTCTGTACTTACGTCTTAGACTCAAGAGCGTAACTGTAAGCAATGCAATGCAAGCCAAAGCAAAGTTAAGTGCAAACTTGTGTGCGAATAACAATTGTGCAACTTTCACCGTTTGCACTCCGACAGCCATTTTGTTCTTGTTCTCGCTTGACATTTACTTCTTATAAGATGAAAAGAATATGAATGAGGAGCAAAAAGTGACTGTAGTCTATATTTGGCGCTGTTTCTTGGTCTAAGAAAATTAATTTGGTTTTATGTGTGGTTGACTTAACGGTTTGAAACTTATTTATTGTAGAATTTATTTATTTATTCGAATGTTCTTTTAATTCAACTTCAACTTTGGTGAATCACAATCGCAAATTGAGGTTCTTTCGTCGGTGTTTCTTTCTTCCATTCAATTATTTCCTTCCTTGGAGGTAAGAATCTTAAGGTTTACAGTTAAGCAGCATACATAATGCCGAAATGAATCGCGCTCGTTACGTAACGAAGTCGAAGACGCAGACTAACGAAGAAGTTACATATCCGCAATACAAGTAATAGTATGTAAGTAATGAATAATTTATGAAATTCGCAACATGTTGTTACAAAAAAACTCTAACGACAATAATTGACGTTATTCAGTATCAAAACAATTATGTTTTAATTGACAATAATAATAAAATTTCTGTCGCAATTTCGGTTGAATGTTGAAAGATTGACAACAAACCTACTACTTTTCTTGAATCACGTCGAGATTTCTTAATTCTTTGTTTAATTTTGATTTGTATCTTTGTATCCTTGTAGACTTTCTACACCACATAAAACTTAATCTCAAAGAACGTTTGAAAAATAGTCTGTACACAAAGCGAAAGAATTTTTTCTTTTCTTGTGTATTTCTTTGCACTTGAAAAGTTTCATTTCAGCAGGTAGTCTTTGATTGACTAAAGCTCACCTGCCAGCAGGTAAACGTAAACGTGAATTAAAGGCAAAGCTCCTTTCAATGTCTAATTATTGTGAGATTTCTTTCGGGATCTTGCAGATGACGCCAAGATTACTACTCTCAACAGATGTGATTCTTATAGATAGACGTGAGACATTTACGATCACTTTGGTGATCGTAATTTCCTTCGGGTTTTCGAAAATCTTGTCTTGTTCAACGCTTTCAAACTTATTGTAGATTACAGAGTGTGTATCTGTCAATGTGTGTAGGTACTCCTGGCGTATATAAATTGCTTTTGGGCCAGGGAAAAAATCCGTGTGCCCATTCCCACACATTCTCAGCATCTTCACACAATTTGTTCATTTGTTGCAGGCTGCTCTATAATATATAATATTATTTTCAACGCAGAAGGAAACAACTCGTGTTTGAATAATTATAACCTAGTACCACTAGTATATATTCTCTGATAGACTAATTATTGCAATTATACTTTTTTAAACAAATTAAACACGGAAAAAGTACACCTATTTAGGTCGTGAAGTGCGAGCAAAACATTTTAGTGATAAGGAAAATGTTGGTACATTTGTTGGATAATATAATATAATATACTTACAACAACATTTCTAGCTCATTGAACCTTCATTTTCCTTCAAGTAAAAAATGAAAAAACCCGCAGAAACATAAACTTGCAGTGTGGCTGGCGATTACCAACAACTAACGTACAAGTATACGTATAAGGGGAAAGGAAACAAGTTGTTATCTGTCGTTTATTTCCGTTTTCAAGGTTAAGTTAGCAGTACTTACATATTTAAATAATGACAGGTAAATTTAAATTATTCACCCATAAAATATACATTCTATACTACTGTAGTTAGCTGTTGAATTGATTTCACGTGCCTAATTACTAATTAATTAATTAACCATTAGACATTCCATCATTACAAGTGTAAAGTTTCACTTCTTTTCTGAAGAAGAAGCAGAAGAAATAACGAGTGAAAGAGAATTAATTCGTATTTGAGTTTGTGATTTATGATCGTGGAGAAATTTGCAATTATTGTTCTCTAACTACACTTCACTTCACTTAAACTAATTTAAACTGACTTAAGACAGTTCACCGTGATTTGATTTAAGTTTTGTTTGGGTTTGTTTCATATTGTAGTAGAATTTAATGTCTCAATTGTTCTTGTACAAATAATATTATACTCATCTACACCTAGCAAGCTAACGATTGAATTGCAAAGTTAAAACAATAGAACCATAAATTTGTTTATGATTGTCTAAAGTCTAGATACAGAAGAACTTCATTAGTATGTCTTGAGCGTGTGATAATTGTCATTAATTTCATTTGCAACTTTGCATACAATTTCTATTGTAAAGTGCGTGTCTTAAATTTAAAATGTTTAATTAAACTGCATCGATATTGAATGATTGATTGATAGCTGAGAATCGATCGATGAGAATCTTCGAACGCAGTTGTGAGCGGAAAGAGGAAGTGGTCTCGCCTGCCATCTGCTTTCCTGCTTTTCCCACTTGCGGTTTGTCATTACATCTCATTCTGTTTTTATTTTATTTTGCCTGTACATAGTTCAACATCCGCAGTGTCTTTCCTCTTCTTATAATGCGATTACTGCCCGATCTCGAAATGCGCAGTGTGTAATGTTGGTTGCAGTCAGATGTTTGTTTGTGACATAAATAAATGTCCACTTGACCGGAAGTACGCATCGCTCGGTGATTTAGACTGCGATCACATCCACACTGAGCATTATTATATCTTTACCTGTCTGCTTGCCTTTTCAGTGCACATGCATATTAACATTGAACTTCATTTCTCCTGCCATGCCGCGCCGTCAGTTTTACCGAACTGTAATTTTTAACGGATCTCTAACTGGCAAACTAATGAGAAAAGTAAAACTAAAATACCATTGGTAAATAAATGCATTCACGTGTCAAGCGGATGATTCAATGACTTTGAAAAATTTGCATTTGCATCAACAGTTAGGCTCTGAAGTTAATAACAAATAGTTAAGTTAAGTATGGAAATTGCGTTACGTTATTCCAACATTTTTTCAATTATAGTTCTCTGAATGCTAATCATTATTTATTTATAGAAACTATCTAATAAATTAATAGATGTTGAAATAATCCTCCGTTTAAGTTCATTTATCATTAGATACAAATTGTACTGTCGAAAATTATACGTGAGAATGTGGGTAGAATTGTAGTTATGTCTTAAGCACATACCTATAACTAAGAGACCTTCAAATTCTCAAGCTAAAGACAAAAACTGCAAGTAATTTAGTCGAAGGCGCGTCGAAGACAAAATTTATGACTCGTATAGTATTGACTCCTGCTTGTAAGTAGTCAGTAAATTGTCGGTTGAAAGTTGTCTTAATTACTAAACAATTATAACAAAGCAATCAGCATTGATGTAAGACTGGTAACAAAATAATTCTAGCAAATAGTTCTTGCTGTAACCTCTTAAGCTGTGGCAAAATAAGGTAAATAAACTATAACAAGCGAATAATTTCCTACGATTTAGTAAAGCAACCTTGACGACTATGCTTTGTTAACTTTTATATAAAACCTGCAAAAAACGCTATACAACTTATGGTTTATTATTCTTGGACGGAACAAAACCACCTACATTAAGAAGTGTTAAAATCGCATTTTTTCCAGAATGGCGCAAGCGACTTAATCCAACAGCTACTTAACGAAACTTTCATTTTTCGATTAACTCACTTCAAACAGTGTTGGATTGTTAGCGTCTATGCTACTTAAGCTAACTTTCCATAAATGCATGCAACCACATTCAAGCATTACTTAATTTTCTTTCATGACATTTCTGTAATTACCTATCTGTGATTTTTGCACTGGTTTTATGAACGTCTTAATGATTTGGTTTCGTACCTGACTAATTAGCAAACTCATTGACATAAGCGGAAATAAACTGCAGTGCACTGCGCTGCGTTTTTGTACTCACTTTTAATTTTCTTGGCATTTTCTTTCGACTTCCTTTTCGTTCTTAGTTGTTGGCTTCCTTTTCTTTCACATCCTCGCTACGCAAGACGAATACCAATTTCTATACCCACGTGTGACGTAAGAAAGACGCAAAGTACAAAGTATAATAAGTAAAGTTCACTTAAGTATGCACGCCATGTTTGACCACCTTACTTAAAGTCACTTAAAGTTATTTATTATTTACCTAAGCCCAAGGCAACTAACATAACCTTTCCTAACATAAATTCGCGTGACACTGACATGAGAAACAATGCGAAATGTGAATAAACTCATTGTTCATTAGAATTAATTAAAAATATCTGAGAAATCTTGCAGTAAGAAATTTGCAATTTGCGCTGGGCGCTGTTGTGTTGTGTTTAAGTTTAACAAAGATTTAATTAATTTAACAATTAACACGAACGTTCAACGTTCCCTTTCTTGTTCGCTTCTTGTGGATTGCAGTAGTATGTAGTCATAAGTATGCATGTAGTACACGTAGGTAGTTTAAAACAGATTAGACTTTAACTAACTTACCTTAAGTTAAGTGACGCGAGAGTAGAGTAGAGTAAACTAGACTAGGTGTAATTATTTTTGTAGCAATTAACATACCGTTATTGAAATGATTATTTATGGGCGACATCGCAATTATACGTTCACTACACTTACTCACACTCTTGGTAAGTAGTCAAAACTGAACCTGGATCTCGTCGAAAGACTAATTAATTCCAGGAGCAGGCAGACTGGCAGATAGGTACACAGATTTCCAGCAAAGTAATCAAAAGCTTAATGATAATGAGCGTCAGTTACGTGATTTGCAATAATTGACCGACGAGACGTGATGCTGCGGGATAATGTTTGCTACTTAACTGAAGTGACACAGTTACTTCCAGTTTTCTCTCACTCAAATTAAAAAAACTGTGAATTTTGTTTCAGATCTTAGGAGAACAACAAGAAGAAGAATAGAACAAAGTCTTCTTGTCAATTCGTCATGACGCAATTTAAAGTCACACGTTCTTCGAGTACTTCAGCGGATATTCTTTGGCTGGTTGTCTTCAGCTGTACCTTCTTGAGTTGTATAAGTTTTCAGGGTGTGAAAGCTGCAGGTAATTTAACTTTAATATAATTACCTTACAAGACGACAATACGAATGGTCGTCTCGATAAATCCAATTCATTTCATTTCAATTCACATCTTGCAACATGACTCATGCTTGCAGAACTAACTTACAGGGTGTTCACAGACAACTTCTTGTCTTCCAGTCTTAGGCACAAGTATATTTATATTTTGTCTATGAAAAGGTCAGTCAAACCATTCAGTTTACTTTCCTGGCTGCTTGGTTATAGAGCTGACATTCCGGTTTCGCGATCTGAATGACCGAGGTTAAGACGTAGGCGTATCACCTTTACATTTACTCCTTCTTGTCTTTCTCTCCTCTTCTCTTCCTTCTGCCATCAACATCCATCAAGATAAATCTCTTGTGCAACAATATTGATTGCCAATATTCGAGCTTAATCACTGTGCACTACTTTTACCGTTGAAGAGAACTTTCAGTTCTTTCTTTTCTTGTAACTTTTTAGTTACCTACGTAAGTTTTTAACAATATTTTCAGAACTATGCGACGTGACCACGGGCCAATCAAATATAATCTTGGACATTGAAGAAAGCAAAGGAACTTGTAAGATTTTCCATCGATAGGAAGAAACTTTCAGAAATTAATTTGTTTTCTTTAGCAATTAGCCAAGAAACTAACCCAAAAGAATTACCAATCGAAGGGGAACCGAATGTAGATATCTTTCTGGATCTGCACTTTCCTAAAGGCCCCAATGTGTTTTTCCTCAACGGGAAGAAACTGCAATTACTGACCGCACTTGACCGGGATACAGATGGAGTATCCCATATTGTTTTCCAACTGGTTTGCACTGTTAAATCTACGCACAAACGTAGATCAATACCCATTATCGTGCGGTTGACTGATATTAATGATAATGCGCCTGAATTTATAAACACGCCATATTTAACCACAATATCCGAGGTAATATTAATATTAGTCGCCAGACAACTATTGATTAATCGAATATTGTTTTTGAAAACTGCATAGTTAACACCAATTGGAACCACAATATTCCAAAACATCCATGCAAAAGACCGCGATGCTGGAGTCAATGGCCTGGTGGAATACTCAATCGTACCTTCAAAGGACAACCGTTACCAGCGTCTGGACGAAGACCGTATAACCTCAGCAGATGGGTACGGTTTCTTCGCGATTAACTTGCCTCATCAAGGGCAGGTCACAGTCAATCGAACTTTAGACTACGAGAAGACCCAACGATACTACCTCACAATAGTTGCCACTGACCGGGCCAGGAACGAATCTCAAAGAATGTCTTCAATGACCATCTTGACTGTGAATATCAAAGACGACGACGATCAGAATCCTTCGTTCATTTACAAAGGATGCATGCTCTTGGATGGAGCATGTATTAATCCTGAATATCAAGCATCGGTAAGATATCAGTCGAAATGTGTTTTTTTAAATGTTAAAAACGTTTTACTTTAGGTTTCTAGTGGTGTCCTTCATGGAGTTCTTAACATCTCCCCAGAGAAGATACAAGCCATTGATATGGACACCATCAATGCGCCAATCAGATACTCATTTGTCAGTGGAAGCCCTGAGAGTTTCAGCGAGTACTTCCGAATAGATCCGGATACTGGTGCCGTGCATCAGACGAAAGCCGTGGATACCTCAACCACTAAACGATTCGATATCATATTGAAAGCCCAAGAAGTATCCGAAGCCAAACGATCAACCACTGCCAAGCTGGCAATCACTGTCAAGCCAGTAGATGCCAACCCACCAGAGATACAAATAAGCTCGCATGATGGTTTCGTGGATGAAAACTCGCCCATTGGTACCCAGGTTGTTGACATGCTTGGTAACCCATTAAAGGTTACCGTTGAAGATAAAGATTTTGTGAGTTTTGAAGCCTGTTTAAGGTAATTTCATGAACTAATTTGAATTCCTATTTAATCAGGGGCCAGATGATCAAAAACCAATCTATATTTATGAACTCACAACACCCTACTTCACCGTGGACAAGTCTGGATACCTGGTTGTGAATGAAAATAACATTGACCGGGACCCACCTAACCCTGGCAAGTTCCGGTTTCAAATCGTCGCTAGGGAAAAGACCGGCGTCGCTGCAAGCGCACCATCTTCCTTGACAGTTAGCTTGAATGATGTCAATGATAATGCACCCGTTTTGCCCATAATACCTCCAGTTTCCGTCCCGGCTGGGGACTTGAAACGGAAGGTTATCACTATACAAGCTACAGATAACGACGAAGGACGTAATGCGGAAATTACATACTCGATTTACCACGTTTCTAATAACGGAAATAATAAGTTCATAATCAATAGTCGAACGGGTGTGCTAGAGACGGTTGGAAAGTTGAATGCTGGCGATCAGTACAGCCTCACAGTTCAAGCTACAGACATGGGAGGGTTGTATACCCAGGCAATTGTTGAAGTGACAATCAGTCCAGGACCCAACACCCAAGCACCCATCTTTGACCAAAATGTTTATGACATTGAAGTGAGTGAAGGGGCCAGCATAAATTCAACTGTAGCCTCCATAACTGTAAGTGGTACCTTCAAAAAGTGATGTTATCGTTACAAAATCCCAATTTGTAGGCTGTTGATCCAGAAAATGATCCCGTAACTTATTCAATTATAAGTGGGAATGATCTCAGGCAATTTGCAATCGGATCCAAGACTGGTATCATCACAGTGATACGAAAATTAGACCGAGAGGACCTCACCAAATACCAATTGGTAAGTTTTGAGGTTAACCTGAGGTTTAACCTGTTTATTAACTTAGTTTTTGTCTTTTAGGTTATTAAAGCCGAAGATGCAGGAAAACTATCAAGTACTTGCACACTTAATATCAAAGTAACCGACATAAACGATAAAAACCCGGAATTTGTCGGTGATCCCTATGTATTCTCTGTAAAAGAAGGAATGAACCACACCTCAGTTGGCTTTATTCATGCAACAGATGCAGATGAAGGGATTAATGCCAAAGTGAGCTACACTATTCCCCAAGATCTACCCTTCACCATTGATACTGAAAGTGGCGAAATAAGCACAACAAAACCCTTAGACTATGAAACGCAAAAAATGTACCAATTTGTAGTAACGGCCAAGGACGGGGCCCCTGACCCCCGTTTAGCTACAGCAACAGTGACCATAAATGTGATTGACGTTGAAGATGAACTTCCAAAGTTTCCTCGGGCCGAGTATGAAGCGCATGTGCCAGAGAACATGCCGGATCATTTCGTGACTGATGTGATGGCTCATGACCCGGATACAATTAAAAAGGTGACTTATGTGATTGTCCGAGGAGCTACTGACCTCTTCCGGATAGACGAAGCCAGTGGGGCGATATATACCATTCGAGGGTTAGACTACGAACGTGAAACGCAACACACGCTTATAATCGGTACCCTGGAAAACATGTCAAATGACAAGGGGTCTACCACTAAAGTGGTTATTCATGTAGAAGACCGAAATGATATCCCGCCGGTGTTCACCATTGTCCCGCACCCGATAACCTTAGATGATGATGTGGCCATTGGGACTCCGGTTACCAAGTTAATGGCGACGGACTCAGACGGTACCGCACCGGGTAACAAGGTGCGGTATGAAATCATAGGCCGGGGAAAGTCACCCAAATATTTCCAGATCGACCCTGATACTGGCAACGTTCGAGTGACAAACGACCTCAAGAAAGAGATTGATACCGAGTATCAGGTGGACGTCCGAGCGTTCGATTTAGGCGACCCTCAGTTATCCTCAGTTATAACCTTGGATGTGTACATTCAGCATGTCGCTACCGTGGCTCCAGAGGTAGGACTGAGATTTGCAGACACCACGTACACTTTACAAGTGCCAGAGAACGCTACAGTTGGCAAACTGTTAAAAACATTGACGATAGTCAATAGCAGATCGCACGGGATGAACATCCCTTTGAAATGCCAAATAATCAGTGGCAATCTCGAAGGGAAATTTCGCATTAATGTAACTGAAGACCGCAATTGCGCTCTGTACCTGAACAACACCCTGGACTTTGAAGTGGAGGAAACCTTCACGATTGAGGTGCAAATCATGTCTTTGCAAGGGTTCATTAACAAGGAGTTTGCCATCACGGAAGTGACCATAAACGTGGGAGATGTCAATGACAACTCTCCGTATTTCATCTTCCCGAATGAGAAATCAGATAAATATTATGCAGCCATTGCTGCATCGGCACCTTTGGGCACCACAATAATCCAGATAAAGGCTGATGATAAGGATAGTGGTAAATTAGGGAAGATCAACTACCTCCTGGAAGGTAACACCACCGAGTACTTCGCATTGGATAAAACTTCTGGGATAATGAAATCCAAGCGCAACTTTGACCCCGACTTAGAAAACCCCTTAAAGTTAACTGTAATGGCAAGGGATAACCCTAACTCCACAGAGTTCCACTCAAGCGAGGCAGAAATCGTGGTGAACCTCATCAACGAGAATAACCGAATGGTTCTGGTGATTGGCGATGCCAAGCCAGATGTGGTAGCTTCAAAGCTGGACCTTTTATCGAGTATCATCGAGGAGCAAACGGGACTTATTGTAGGCGTTGAAAAACTAGCGACTAGGGAGTTTATCAATGTGAATGAGAGTCTTGAGACTGACCCTGCCGCGACTGATATTTGGTTCTACCTCATTGACCCCTCCACGGATAGCATCCTGGAGAGGAATCACACTCTTGTCCAACGCGCAATATTTGACAAGCCCGCAATGGACAATATCACATTCGATATCACCGGACAGATAAAGTACACCGCGTTTAATATCCACCCACCTTTAGTAATCCACAAGGTCAAGACGGCCTCGATCGCCTCCGTCAACGGGGAGATCTTCCCGTACGCGCTGATCATCATCGCGTGTATCATCTTCATCTCGGGCATTGTGGGCATCATCTACATCTGTGTGTCGTGGAGTCGGTACAAGTCTTTCAAGGATCAAATGCAGAGGGCGTATGTGGTCCCGGCGAGCCCAGCGCGATATGATTCGGTGTACGTCGAACCTAACCTGAAAGAATACGAAACGCAAGTGCTTCAGATGTGTGTGCCTGTGGACGACCCGGATGATTTTAACGATTTGCACCTGGACTTCAGTAATAAAAATCACGCGTTCAGTTTGGACAATGTTAGTTATATAAGTAAAGATAATTTAAGCCCTAAGAAATATGGTAAGTCACTGCACCATAATACTAAGGTTTTCTAAGCTAATTTATAATGTTTTATAGGAAAACAAAGCCCTGTAAGTAGCGAGTCAGCCACAACAGCGCGCGCATCGAGTGTTGGAGATAATATTCTCACATCCAGTAATGTGCATTCCCTTAGAAGAGATCAAAACATTTACAGGTATGTATTGCACTTAAAGTAGCCTAACTTTCAATCTACTTAACTATATATTAATGAACTTGTGTTGTAATTTCTAGATCATCTGATGATGAAGATGACATGAATACAAGTCCAACAAACGACAATGTAATGTTCAGGGAGAAGAAAGACTATTCTCATTTGAACTACGCTTATGGAGATCACTCACCTGTAGAAACTACAACTGAACTTTAAAGTCTAAAAGTATAAAATAAAAACAAATGAAGAATCGAAGCTTTAAGTAATGTATGCCAGGACTGCCGTGTCTACGAATGACGTTACTTAAATATAAATAATGTACTGTAATAAATAATGTAAAGTAATGTCCTGCATTGCCATAGTCATACGAGCGTCCGTACATGAGATGAATTTTCGACATGTTGATGCAATGCGAATGTATAATTTATTTATTGTTATATTATATGTAAAACGAATGTGAAATTGTTTATATGTTTAGAGTACTATTGTTAGATAGATAGGCATCCAGATTTATATGGGGTCGTGTGTAGACCTTTCTTTCTTGACAAATAAAGTGTCTGGTCATTCTTAAGTCATGTACATGTAAACGACGTCAATTCTAAGACATCTTCCAAGACGTATTATAGTCCTTGACATACAACAACATAAGGTATATTCTTGTATTCAGTCAATTGATGAAGACATTAATTGGCCTTGATGGATGCATTATATTGTTACAGGTTGTAAGTACATATCCATGTAAATTCTCGTCTCCGTCTGCGGCTGGTTTAGAAATTTATGTTAATTTGTTTAATTGCAAATTATTACATCATAACCTTAAACCGATGAAGAAAATCGACGAGTAAGCGAGCAATTTATGAAGTGGTATTTAGTGACCTATTTCGTGCACAATATTGTGCTACTGCCTCCATTAGTGTTTTTACATTAATCTCAATACTTATCACTTTTTAAATTTAAAGTGACAACTGTGCTATAATACTATCTGACATGACATTTACTTGTTTTTAATTAACTTCCAAAGTAGTTCAGTATCATATCGAACTCAGTATTAAAAAAAGTTGCAAGTTTGGCATTTATATTGTTGTTTTAATCCCTCGCACATTACATAAATGTGACAAAGAGATAAGTGGTATACTCAACCGCATTCTTCAACGATTGACTGACTTAACTTAAGCCGCAATGAATGGCAATGACATTAACGCACATGACTCTTTGCTTTGTCCGAATAAACACCTGAAAAAACTGTTTTTCTTTAAAATTTCATGAAAAAATATTGTTGGAACGTAATAAAAGCGAAGAAACGCGCAGAAAAGTGAATAATTGAGCGAAAGAGACATTCACTGCTACTGCCTGTGCGCTTACGCGTGTTCCTCCGCATCTTCAGAAGCCGCGCCGCGCCGCAAAGCAATGCAATTGTTTTATGGCCGGTCGCAGCCGCCTACGTGGTGGTAGTCTCTTGAGCTGAGCTCAGCTGAACTGCGCGCGTTATGCGGATGATTTGCAGATGCGTCCGCGAGTGCCAGTCAACCGCGAGCGCTTTCCAAGTACGCAAGTTCCAAGTGAACGTCTAGCTCTAACTCTAACTCTGTAGCCGAAGAAGACAATCACCGGCTCGACTCGTTCGCAGTTTTCCCAGTGCTCACACGCTTAACGCTTAACTTTGATATTTAAATCTCCGCTCGTTCAGCATCTTCACTCTTCCTTCAGCTCGTCGTGCGCGAATTTCGCGCATAAGTTTGTTTCCAGTAAACTGCGCTCTCACATACGTAGTTCGTCTCATCTTATCTAGTGTACCTCTGACCCTTTTGGATTTACATCTTGATTTGTAATTTGTAAGTATAATTATCAAGAAAATGCTTGAAAACTAATTAAGAATATAGAATAAGAGGAAGGAAGTCCCTACCCTAAAGTCGATCAAAGTGTACACATTCTTTTTTCTTTATATTTTCCTTCCGTCAATTGAAATTCTTCTTTGATTCTTCTCCTTAAACTCTTCTCACTGGAGGAAGAATCTTCCTTCTTGTTAATTGTCGAGAAGAAAGTAATCTGCGCCGATCTTCCTGCATAATTATCGCAGCTGGATGTTACTTAATTCTATTCAATTAAAAACAAATTAAAAATGCTAGTTGGTGTCTAATTAGAGCGTCGGGGAATTTGTTTAAAGTTATTCAAAGTTTGCGGAATAACTTATAGTTTATAGAGAGAAGTGCAATCCAAAGAAACAATATAAAGAAACAAATCACAACAGAGAATACAAGAATAAATAGACAATTAGTTGATGTTTCTTTGAGATCAAACCGATTTGCGCTCGCGCTTGCGCACAAGCAATTATCCTAGCAAACAAACTAACCTGAAAGGCGAAAGAGCTGAGGTATTCTTTAAGCTCGCAGCTAAAGTCAAGCAATCTTCCTTGGTTTGCTTAGTACAATAATAAATCCAATAATAAATAATGATGCAGATTCGAAATCTGTACAAGAAGATGAAACTTACTTTAGTTTATTGGACGCGAATGAAGAAGTAAATGCAATAAATGATTGCCGATTGAGTTGCGCTTGCAGAAGATGCACTTTAGTTCAGTTTGGAATTAGAAATTCTTATCATTAGTTTATGATCTCTCGGACTTAATTTGTTATTTGTTTGTTATTTCAGACTCATTCCCAGCTCCACTTCTTAGAAAGATGCCGGAGTAAATGAGTACTTTTACAGGTAAGTTCTGTGGTTCTTTACCTTGGTACTTAATAAATAATTGAATGAAATTGTATTTGGTGTACATTTGTACTGGCGCGTTTGTGGGATTGCGAAAACGCTACCAGCAAATTTATAAGACGCGCTTGTCTTGAATCTTGAAGATCCTTGAAGAGGCTCTGCCTCAAGAAGAAGCGTCGTGTGACGCAACTGACAATCAGTGGAAGATGTAATGAATCGTGGGACCCGACCTCAGTTTCTTTAACTGTTTGACGTTTGCCAAGTAAATCCAAGAAAATGCTTTCCAACGTCTTTATCATTGAAAGGTATGAAATATAACAAGAAACTTTTCCAGACGGTTGAATTCATTTACGAAAACGAACCGTTTCGAGACAGTTTCACGCAGTGTTAGGTTTTATGTTGAAGAAAGTGTATCGTTTTTCTTTGCCTTCTGGCACCTTTTTGATAGAGCAATTATGCAACGAGCGCCGCTCATATGATAATTTAGTTTACGAGTGTGGATGGAGCGTGGTCTTGCTAACATACTAACACTTTCAACAAGTGACTAAATGTTTGCTTCTGGAACGCCGAATGTCTTCAGCTCTAAGACGTCGCGTCGAGAAGTTACCGCTGCGTTTTTTACTTTTACCACGGTTTGCGCATCCTTGCTCTAGATTCGCCGTAATTGATTCAGTAATTGATTGCCTACAAGATGTTTGAATGTGCAAGCGCACAAAACACTTCTTAAGATGGACAAGATATCCTAAGATTTCTTGAATTTATTGTATTTCTGAATCTGATTCCGGATAGAGGCAAGTGAGATTACGTTTCAATTAAAAGTAAACGCGTAATTACATCATGCGTGAAACCTCCAAAGAATGTTAATCCAATTGTAAGATGCAAAGAGAAGTGAAGTAAAGTGAAGAAGACGCACAAGAAGTACAATCACTTGACCGCCAAACGACGGCGGCGGCTACGTCATCAAGGCAAGAGGTAGTCATGCATTTAATCTATTCAACTTCTTACGTTTGCCTTGCAATTAATATTAGACAATGCCAATTATATTCAAATTTTGAATTAAATTTATGAAAATTTAAATACTTATAATCCAATACAGAATCTAAAAATCCAACACAAATCAAATGATCTTTTATCGTTGATAAACAATTGACATTTGTAAATGTCAATCATCAATTGTCACTTCTTCAATCACTTTCGACACTTCTTCGAGGAAACATCTAATTCTTCGTGAACGCGAAGTCTGCTTAAGATTCTCACGACTCGTTCATCTGCGATTCATATTCGCGTTTATGTGGGTCACATTCCAATCGAAATAAATTCAAATTCATTATTCGAATATGCAATGAATGCATTTTAGCAAATAATTTATTACATTACTTAAGAAACCTTCACTTAAAAAGTCAAACTTTTTCCTAATTTTCAGTAATTGTCATTAGTAATTGGCATTCATTGAGTGTGCATAATTTTAATTTACTTTTCAATTACCTAGTCATTTAATTTCTACTTCGTTTCGGTATTTGGTATTCAGTTTCATTTCATTCGCGTGGTTTTTCAATAGAAACATAATATAACATAATAAGCGAGAGGATAGTATGTATAGGTTACAGATTACGCCACGTGGTGGTAACAATTAAACATACCGTTTAATTTCACTTCGTACAATGTGTTTGCACGTGTGGACGACAATAGAAGACGTGAAACGCACGTTTATGATGTGATGCAAGCGCATATTAGAACATTGTACGGCGCGGCGTTTTGTTTAAATTTAATAAAAGGACTCACAATTAGTTGCTGAAACTCGTCACCACTTTGTCCTTTGTTAATAACGACTGACTGACGAGCAGAGACTAAGAAGACAATACGGCATTAAATTTCAATCTGTGTGTGTTTAGAAAAAACTCTTTCACACTTTGAGTTTGAGTTTTTGGTTAATGATTTAATTAGTGGCAATCAAAAATTGCTTAAAAACTGCGCAGTGGCCAAACAATAGTCCCCAAGACTCCAGACTGCAAGGTTTCAGTAAAGTGAAGTCAAGTTTCTTTTAATTCTTGTGAAACTTACAACTTTTATTAATAAAATAATTAACCGGTTGGATACCATGTAAACCGCTAGGAAAAGAAAAGAAAATTTTCACATTGAAGCGTTGGTTGGTTAGTTGTGACATGTTGTCGTTTTGTTTCCTTGAAAGCGGTCGCTTTGACAGTAAAAAATTCAAGAAGAGATTGGAATCGGATGCCCATAAATGGTCTGCAAACGCTGAAGATGACAAAACATGTGTAGGTAGGCATCTCGCATCATCAAACGGATATAAAACAAGTCGAGAAATTATTGTTTGTCTCTACGGTGTATGTACTTACTCCTCGCATTCTTATTCTCAGTTTAGTTTAAAGTTGAAGTTAAGTTGTTAGTCTTTAGATACACAATGTGAAATCTCTGCACACAAGACATTCGTTCGTTCGTTCGTTCGCGAAGACGCTGCCTGAATATCTAATTGTGATGAAGATGATTCTTCCTCGCGCCGAGGAAGAAATTTCGATGAAAGTTACTTATAAGAGAAGATAATCGTGTTAGAATGTGATATACATGCAAGTCTAACATTTTTAGACAACTTTACTTCTAGTTGCTTCCACTTCTTGAATGGTAATGTCTTCACCTTTCGTTTTCCATTTCAAATTCAACGTCAACCAAATACCAAAATACCTACTCAGGTCAAGTGTAGATTTTTAATTAATTGTTCATAATTTATGTATACTTACAATATCTCGCCAATTAAAAATGATAAAATGATGAAATAATTAAATGTTTAATAATTTTTTAGAGCAGGTATGACCTTATTAGGTTAAACGCTCATAAATATACGTTTAATCTAAGATACTCATCTTCTTACTGATCTTTTAAGCGATTATATGATCGAAGATGAAATTAATCACTCATTTTTATTGCTATTTAATAACTACATTCCTAATCTACGTAATGAGTAAGTAATTATAATTTATGTTCGGTTTTTTCCGCGCAAAGTATTATTGAATATTAGAAAATTGCTTAATAAATAGTTAATTGTTTATAAATCTTACGTATGAAAGTTAAATAAAAAACGTTTTATCCGAAACAATCAATACAGGTTTAATGATTTAGGAATGATTACTAATTGTTTCCAAACTTTTACAAAAGCCAAGCTTATTTGTTCAAACTTGTTTTATTATGTAGTAACATAATAGATAGAGTAAGAAATATTTGAAAAATTAAGCAAAAAATACCAAAGGATGTTCAGCTTTATTAGTTTTTTGACGTGAATACGTCTTAGTTAATATGGACTATTGAAAACTATTTGTTTTACTCTTTATACATTACTATAGCAAATGTTATCACTATTAATACATATTTCTCTTACCATACACGTATTCACGTTAGGTTTAAGGCTATGTTCCGTCACAGCATACCCATCTGTATCTAGTTAGATTACAATTAGTGGTAGGTAACGCAATCATAAACGTTAAGTTATGATGATGATATTTAAAAATGAATTACGATTACGATTCACATTCGTCTTCGACATCGCATTCGCGTTCACTTAAGTACATTACATACTTATAACCACACTGAATGAAGCTGCCTAGCGTCTTGTCTGGTCTTGTCTTGTCTTGTTCACTCCTTTGGCGTATGAGCAATTGCGTGAGATTACACGAAGATGAATACGAAAATGATGAGTTTCGGTATGTTGACGTTCGTTGAACGATAAATCTCAAACTTAAACTGACTTTCAGTTGTGTTTTCGTTTTTGGTTCACTTTTTAAAATTCGTTTTCGTGTGCATTTTTTCTTTCTTTCCTCAAAGTCTAAAATTCTAAGAGCACACAAAGTGTTATCTAATAGAAGAGTTCTTCATGTCTCTTTCACCTGAACCACTGACATCTACAAAGTGCCTGATATTTGTTTGCATGCAGCGAGCTTTTTACATTTTTCTTGTAGAGTATCGAGTATGTAATACCCATTTGCTGCTCATTAAACTTAGAAGATGCAAAGCAAGAGGAGATTGCAGAAGTACATAAAATGTTCGTCTTTCTGGTTCATTGAATTTTAAATTAAACTAAAACTACTCTTCAGTTACGTTACATTACGTTATGGTACGTTACGCAGAAGCGTACTTAAACTTAGACCTGTCGTTATTTTCTGAAGTAAAAGTGAAAAAGAAGAATAAGAATTAAGAATAATATTCAATAGAGCAGCAGAAAAAGCAGCGACTCATGAGGGAAATATCATACGAAACGCATAATTGACGTTGTAAATCCATGTTTGACGTGTAATTATCTTTGACATTTCGTGCGACTCAAAATCAAATCAACGCATGCGCAAGATGATGCATTTTTCTATCAGAGAAACAAACCAAACCAAACCAACAAACGCCACGCGATCAAAAGTCATCATCATACATCATTCGCTCGGCCGATTCGCTTGCGAGATAACAATCATTATCGAAACAACTACAACTACAACTTGCAATGGACTGAATGAATTACACATTTGATTTGGCATGACATTTATCTCTGTAATCATCTACTCATTGCACTGAAGATTGCACACTGATGCATATAAACCTACAATCAAATTCGACTCAACAAACAAACAAACGAAAGAAATAAAGAAGAATAAGATAACATCATTAATTTAAAACGTTTCGCTCGGTTGCAATAACTTCTAAGACAAAAATCGCAAAGGTGTAGAGAAGACGTACGCGCAGATATATTGTACGTACATAGGTAAGTGAAACTTGTGACATTAACGACCGAATAATCAACAATAACAAATGCAAAAATAATACGAAGAAGAAGATACCTGTTGTTGATAGCTCATCAAGTGACCTTTGGAAAATTTCCAATTGCTCTTGCGTTTATACGCTTGGCGTAATCATCTCTCCAGCGAGTTTGTTGCTAATAATGTTGATTAGTTGTTGCTGAATGCAAATTTATTTGATTATGAATAAAGATTACTAAATAAACAGCAAGAAAAACTTTTAGTCTTAAAACAGTTGTGCCATTTAAATATATTTAAGAATTTCAAAATGTCTTTGCAAGGTCATTTAACTCTTGGGAAATCAACCAACTAAGAGGAAGCGAAGAAAAGACGAGACGAAGGAATGAATGATGATGCATCCATTATTGTGAAAGTATTCAGCTGTTTGGTTTGCTGCATTTATTTATTTCTTGTGCATCTGCCTGCTGACCGATGAAAAATAATGCGTCTTGAAATTATGTATGTACTCAAGTTCTTCCTTGGCTTCCTCCAGCTAGAGGTCAATAACTGCACGCTTCTCGTACGCAAGATCTCGTCAAACTAATGCGAATAAGATTAGTCCTGGCTCAGCTGTCACCTTCTGCGTCATATTCACTCCATATTTCAATTAAATAATAATTACAAATACAATTACGAGCAGAATATTAATTTCGTAAACGTTTTTAGTGCAACTTTTGACCTCGTCCTGGAATTTCACTTGTGTATTTTTTACGCCTGCTTAAGACACTTAGGAACGTAAGACGTCTTGTCTTTGAGGTGTTTGCATAAGATGCTCAATTGTTCACTTCACTTCACGTTCTTCCAGGCGATTTTCCTCAGGCGCGTTTTATCATTATTACTACTTCATTGTTTATTCGTTTGTTTTTGTTTGAGTGCATTTTTTTATCGCTACAATAAACACTACTAAACACGTCGCTCTTGTTTTCGGCGATGCAAAACCGTATATTTATGACTTTAAATACAATTATCACTAAACAAAAAACCAGTGTGTGAACGAAAGAAACTAAAGAAATAAACAGTCTTAAGATGATTGCATTATCACTGCGATTCATTTTTTCTTTCTGCGCTTTGTTCTTGCATTAATTATTCATCCATCCAGGTACAAATTAACCATAACTATGCAAAGTGGCTGAGAATTCTTTCAGTCTTGTGCAAGTCTTTCTCATGTACGTATCGACAATTCATTCAATCCTTTCAATCGTCATTAATTGAACTTTTAATCACATGGCAGCTGTCAGTTTAGTATTGTCGCTGACAATAAGATAATCACCAGGTAGCAGTGTGATTATACTGTCAAAGTTGATAAATTGGTGTCTACTTTGAGATGATAATTAAATACCATTCTCTCTGCAGAAGAGGAGAACCAACAGGCCCAAAAAGAAGAAGAAAAAGATCATAAAGAAAGAAAGAAATTAAAAGTAATAAATAAAGTGTTGCCAAATTTATGTAAGTTTTGATTGCATTGCGCGAATCTAGGTTGGCGTCTGATTGTATTGTATTGCACAGTATTGTTTGTTCGCTTCTGGATTATGAGGAACAATAACACAGCAGCCGCTGCGGCTTCGGCTTCGCCTTCGCCCGAAATGCGCGAACAAATGAATGAAGAGCGCTGATGCAATCGGCAATCCGAACAATTGCACAGCAGACAATAAAGTGGAGCAAAGTAATAAGCGATTATCACGTATAAATCCACTCTTTCTAATTCTTGGATTTCTTTGATTATGGCTTCTTGCAGGGAAGAAGAACACTTCTTAGTCTAAGAAGTAACAAAAGTTACATAACATTTGCTCCTTGGGCCAGTCAAGTCATCAATAAGTCAATGACTAATTATTATCAGCTCATCTTCATCTGAAAGTGTTTGGCTGAACGGGAGTTCATGTAATGTCAAAGATGTCAAAGGTTTCCGCGTGCCATGGCTCATAATATAATTTGCTTTTGTTCCTGTTCATCCTTAATTTGTACCTCGAAGAATCAAAGAAGACAAGACTTCCGTGCAGATTTTAACCTTTCCTAAGAAGCACATTTATCACGGGTTAAAGTTGAATTGACTTTTAAGTCGCGCTTGCGCTACAGAGCGTCGTAAATTCCATTTGCACTTCATTTAGAGGCGGCTAATGAATGACGCCATCAATGTACACTTGTAATACCAAAAGCAAACTCAGGCCAAGACGAAGAAGCAACAGCAAGCAGTGTCAGCCTAGAAACAATCGTAAATTACGTTCTTGGAGTGCAGCGTTAAATAACATCGCTGCTCTGCCTTCTTTCTCTTGGTTTTTTCAAGACGATTTTTTACTTTTGCTCAATCATCTTCACTTTTACTTTGCGATTCTTGTTAGCACTACGGCTGATCGTTAATATTTTTCAACTTCTTGCAATTACACGTACATACATAGTCTTAGTTAGATAACATTTGTCTATTAGTGATTACTCACTCACAACCCGTAAGACTGACTAATAAGTAGTGAAAATATTTCGTGTGCACGAAACGGGACGAGACACGTGAATTATTATACTTACCAAGTTCATGATACTTTCAGAGAGATCATCCGACATGAACGGCCATAAAAGGCGCAAAACACACTTAAGACACGACCGCGCAGAAATGAAATGAACCGAAATGAAATTCAAGACGCGCAGTATCCTTATCCTGACAATGATTATTCTTATTCGCTGCGGTATTATTATTACTATTGTTAGTGCATGCAATGCTATGTTTGGCATTTCATATAGGCATACATTCATACATACAAATGTTTAATTTATGTGCGCGTACGTTTGAAACTGAAACAACTCAGTCAGTGCGCAAATGATATTTAACAATACGCTTCTTGTACACCGACAATCCGGACATAAATGTACACGTAAACGTGCCTCGTTGGCGAGAAAGTTCAATTTTATATTCACATCGTTAATGTATTGTGATTTTTACAAAGATTTTACATTTCAAACACTTTCCGGAAAATAATATCAAACTTCAACCACTGTGAACCACTGTTGTTTCACAGTTATTTGTTATTACCTAAGTATCAATAGATTTTATTAACTAATAAATGCGTGACTAGAATGTAAAATCCAGTGATAATTAAGTAAATGTCATAAAAGTCGGATGTTTAATCGCTTTTTTATAGTTATTGTCATGTAAAATAAGCGTAAAATCTGGAGGTTAAGTGGAATATGCTAAGACGTTTAGTTTAAGATCTTGGATGAATGTGAGAAAATATCGAACGTGCTCATCTTCAAGGTTGCCCCGGCCAAAAGCATCACGTCAAGCATAAGAAGAAGCGTCGTGCTCTGGCTTACGATGAGACCATGATAAACTTTAAAATTGTGCAAATTGCTGCTCGACGAGGTGATCAATTGATTCTTCACATTCATCATCGTTTCATTTGCGTACGCACTCACTGGCAACTGATTGTACGCGCCTTGACCTTATTTTACGTATTCCTCAATCTCAATTGCGTACACAAGTTGAATTTCTTTGCGTTTTCTTATGTGATGTGTGAGTTTTCTTAGACTTGCTCTGTTTGTGTTTGCTCTTCATCTGTACTTTGGTGAAACTTCTTAGACGAGAATTTAAAAGAACAAGATGCACACACGTATGTGATGGGAACCTAAAAGTTCATGTCTTGTCTTATTGTCTTTCATTAATTTCTAAACTCGATAAAAATTCATTCACTGCTATTGCTATTGAAGATGAAACTCAAGTCAGCGTAAGTCAAGTAAACTGAGAGTTGATTGTGCATTGATCGAAAGTGAAATTAGCATTTTTGCACGATGCATCGCATCGCATTCGAATTGACGTATCGTGCTGGCGATTCAATTGCCAAGTACGGGAAAGATCGCAAAGGTCAAGTTTGTGTCGCATCCGCCTTGCCAATTGCTGGATTATTGCCTATCTGCCGTGAGTTCCGCCATTCGCCCGAGTCAAAATCTCTCTGATGGATGATCGTTGATGGACTGTTTCGAAATGTGATTGAAATGCACAAATCACGAAACCCAAGACACAATCACATCACTTAAGTATAAGAAAATTGCCTGATCATGAAGTGATTTCTTAAAACTTTCAAAAGTTTTCATTAAATATTCCTAATCGCCTTAAAAGATGATTAAACAACGTGAGCGAGCGTTAACAATACGAAGATGAATTAGAATTGACACCTACAGACTGCAAACAATTGTTAACAATAATCGATGGTATCATTTCTTTTCTTAACTTTTCTCTGACCTTTGAGTGTGCACAATGAATCATGGCTGAATACTTAAGTCATCGCGCGAGTCGACGCGCATGTAAGATAAAATCTTACATTAGATGATCTGCATCTGCATCTACATCTTTAAATGGCACTCGATGCTACAGTTTTAGATCTGCATACGCATGTGTCTTGAGAGGCAAAAGAAAGCACTCACAATCACCATCAGTTACCCAAGCAAATAAAGATGCGTCTCAGTGAAAGTCATACGCTTGCGCTCATGCTCGTTAAAGGCGTCGTAAGTGTTCTCAAAGAACACACTTTTCTATCTTGTTCGTTGTCATTCTGATCGCACAATTGTTTGCTTCATTTCAGTGCACTTTTCTTTCTTCAACCAGAAGACATTTGCTAAAGAACACTCGAAAGAACGAGCTAAGGTGTTCCCAGTCACTCTTTTCAGACAGCTATGATGTGTATTGATCAATTGTTTGTGCTAAGGTAAATGTCAAATTTGACATTTTCAAAGCGACTTAAGTTTAAATTCTTATATGTTATATTAGGTTATGTTATGTTATGTTATAAGACAACATATAATTTCTATCGGTTATATATTGTTAAAGGCCAAACTTGCACATGAAGATGAATCGATGACTGTAGCATGACTTGGCTTATTATTATTATAGATTAACAATCGATGACGGCGTTAATTACCAATAATCAAATTAATTACACACATTAACGCAATTGTTCGTAAAGGTTATTGATTTAACCAATATGATGAATTCAATTTCTTTTCTCCTTTTCCTTAAGACAAAAGCGAAACAAGGAAAAGTGAAACTTTGATCAATTTATTCCTGATTGATTATTGATTGAAGCTGAGTCAGGCAACAATAAGAAATGAAATTGTTCTCTGATGGATGCGACCTGACTTGACGAATGCGAATCTTAATCTCAAGACACGACGAAGAAAGTTCTCGAAACAATTATAATAATCGTATTGCTAATCAACAATAACAATAACAAGTATAATTGCGCTTATAGATAATAAATAATTCCGTATTGAAAGTAAACAATTAATAAACTTTTCTTTAAACAATTACATATTATTCTTATTGTCGTTTTCTTTTCTTATAGATGCAGAGCTGACGTGAATCAAGACGTGAGTCAACTACCACTCGCCTGCCATAGACTTAGCCGAGCAAAACTAGAAGAAACCGGCAAAATTACCCACGAAAATGGAGCCTTATCACCTTTACAAATTAGGTAAGCTTCATAATTAGCAAAATAAGCTAAGAAACAAACACAAAGAGAGAAAACTCAACAGGAGAGAAGAGAAGCAAAGTGAAGAAAAGAATCTTAATTATAAGTCAATGGTAGCAGAGGAACGTTAACTGATGTGTGCTAATTGCTTTGCGCAACTTTGAATGAATGTGAGCTGTTTCACAAATCAGCGTCTTCCGTTTGCATCTCACATTTCACTTTTGCACTTTTCATGTACATACTTGTCTATCGCTATCGCTCATCCACGCGCGTCAAATGAAGAGTGAAGATGCTGCTGCTGCTTCTTGTACCTTACTTACTTCTTGTTCGTGTTTGACGCAATCCACTTCCGCCGTACCAAGAAATACCTTTGAGAGTACATATAGTAGATGGTTCTTCTCTCTCCTCTTACGCAAAGGAAGCCAATTTTTGCAAGATTTCAGAAAGAAGTTTGGCAATCGTGAAAAGTTTAACTCATTTCATATTTCATTTCATTGTTTTATGATTTCTTCGCTCTTTGCAGGTATAGCCATATTACTGTACGCAATTTATAGTCGAATACATCTGGTAAGTTCTCACAACTTTTCTAGAACTTTTACAACTGTCTTATTTATAACTTAACTTAACTTAACAGCAAGTCCAAGCTGCGCAAATCAACGATGGATCATTGCCCAGTGTAAATGACACTTCACACAAGATTTCTGCGCGTGAATATTTCGTATATTATCAAGGTAAGTCTTCTGAATAAAGATGTCAATGAATTACTGACAGCGGTGTGTTTTGGGTTGCATAGGTGTCCAAGGAAGACCTGGGGTGGACTTCCCAGTATTTTCACGTATTCCGCGCACGAGTTTCACGTGCAAGGAGGTGGAGAGCGGCTACTACGCGGACCTGGAGACCGACTGCCAGGTAAGCCGTTGGTTGAATTGTGCAATGCATCACAATCACCGCAGACAATGAACAATTAAAACGCGGGAATTCAGTGCGTACGCAATCGCAACCGCAGCGTATGTACTTAAGTTTCTCTCGGTTCTTCCCACCAGGTGTTCCACATCTGCAACGACGGCACGAAGGTCTCCTTCTTGTGCCCCAACGGCACCATATTTCAACAGGCGGACCTCATCTGCGACTGGTGGTTCAAGGTCAACTGCACCAACTCCCCCAACCTCTACGAGGAGAGCGCAGAGCAGCTACGCGAGTCCAACATTCGAAGGAAAGCTTCTCGACGAGTGTACAAGAATGAGAACCATTCTCAAGCTACAACAAAGTCACAGTCACAGCAAATGTCCAGGAAGGTGGACGCTGTCTATTCACAGAGGCAAAGCCGGCAAAGGAATGTCTACGAATCTGAGTCTCAGTCCAGTGAAGAAATGCAAATTCCCCAAGAAAGTGCGTCTTTTATTTCGGACTATAACAGAAATAAAGGGAGATCCCGAGGAAGCAGTAGTAGTAACATTGTGGCGCATTCAAATGTGGTTGGTAGTAGGAATGTGGTGAGCAATAGCTTCAGTAACCAAGAGGCATACACACGGAAAGCTGTTACCAATCCGTATCCGAACCATCGAGAGACCTACAGCGATATCCAAGACCCCAAGAACTACTATACTACTAGTTCTTTAAAAGCTACCACTAATTCTTTGAACAACGGAAGACCATTTGTCGTTTCCACGCCTAAAGTCGGCGGGTTCACGACAGAAAAGCCCAGTTTTAAGTACTCGCCAACAGTGCCAAGTGTCACTAGAAGTAATTACATTACACCCCTGCCGGCAAGCACCTCAACGAAGAAATACATGTCAAACTATGGAGACAGAATCCGTTTGGCTAATAGTCTTACTGTGACCGCAAAACCAGTGCCTAAAGCTTACTCCAACGTGGAGACCTTCACCCACCCGCCTAGCATTTCCAACGGGAAAGCTACAACCCCTCGGAGAAACTCCAAAACGAAGAATTCATTCACTATAGGGTTAAATAGCGTCCAAGGAGCGGTTCCTGTCAAGTTTACTGCTAGTTCCTCAACTACTCAGAAGCCCAACACCTCTAAGGATAAGGGGAAAATCAAGCTGACTTTATCCTCAGACGGACCGGCGAAGTCCATTGCTTCCAAACCCAAAACACCGAAACCCAAAGTACGACTGGATCTTGGCGACTTGGAAACCCCCAAGTTACAACTATCTCTAGAGAATGAAATCCCTTCACCTTCACAGCCAGTGACCCAACGACCACCGCAGGATAATGGTTTCTATATCACGAGAAGCTCCACTGAGCAAGGAAAAGTTGAAAGTGATTTCAACGTTGGGTCCATTACTGGGTCACAAAACACATATATTCCTACCACTTCAAGAGCCCCTGCTACCACTTTCTCCTACGTGAGTAACACTTTCGGATTTGTGAAGCCTACTGGGGTGCCCAAGCCAAAACCCTTCGAGCTTCCCAATACAACCACGAGCCCTCCAACCAGACTCACCACGATTAATCAAAACTACTACGACTTTGAGACTACGACCCCAAATTATCAATTATCCTCTGCGAGTCCTTTCACTATCGTACCCCCTACTCTTCCGTCAATTTACCATAATAATGACCAACTTTTACCACCCAGACTTCCTGACAATGTAAGCAATATGTTGGAAACTCTTCATGAGCTTGCGAATGTCCGCTTTGGCAAAAGTCAAAATCTGAACTCAAATCACAATCTGAACGATGAAGACCGCCGACCGGGGTTGATAGTTCCTCCCTCGGTGGGTCCTCAGACCTTACACACCCTAGCGGTGTACTTTGCCAATGCATTGGACTCCCTAGTGGATGAAAGTAACTCAACCACCACTACAGAATCCCAGACGGAGAGCACAACTACCGAGGGCAATGCCAACTCTGTACCCCCATTCCTCAGCCAAGACACAATCAACAAGTACAAGGAACTCTTCATGATAATGGCAAACGAACAAACCGAGTCTCCCCTGGAAGAAGACTCTGAAGATGAGCAAGATGACCTTCAAAGAGAACACTCGAACAATGCCGTGCAGAGCCCCCGAGTGAGACAACTGGCTAAAGTGTTCTCCCAGGCTTTGTCCTCTTACTTGGATGACCCAGAAAGATTCAAACAAGTTCTTCATGGTATTCGACCAACAGAACCTCCGCCTTTGAACACCCTGCCTACCGATGTTGCCAACAACGAAGAAGATGAATTACTCAACTTCTCCGACGCAGATATCAAGCCTGAGAACCCCAGACTTCCAACCCCTGCGCCGCCAAACCCAACCTGGGGTTATATTCTCGCTTTAAACAACAATTCAAACTCAAATACCAATGGAAATGAATTTAAAACCAACCAAATCGACGACGAAAACCTACAGAGTGCTGACAGTCAGAGCTTCGTCCCTGGGTTCAATGAAATCAACTCGGATAGAAGAAACACCCCTCTGCCGAATAACCATTGGACGTCCAGCCCTGACGTGACCAAACTGTGGCAGACCACATTATATGTGAACCCGATACATTTCAACCAAAACTTTGATGCTACAGAGTCGCTTGTACAGAGCTCTACTGAAGAAGTAGATGACCTAAACTTAGATCAAACGAGATCGCAAAGTGGGTCAGCTCCAGGGGAAGATATCAACCAACCCGTAGACCTGACAGAATTCAATACAGAAAGCCACATAGACTACGAGCTGAGATCCCTGCCCAAGTTCAATTTGAACTCAACATCTGTCCATGGCTTGCTCATAAACTTCATGAACTCCACAGGAGAACAAGATGGCCGTCTACAGCGGATTCTACGAAAGTTAAACACAACCCAGGATGAGTTCCTTAATAAGATGAAAGAAATCGAGAAGAACCCACTTACAAAACGGTTGATTCTTCTTCTGGTTAGTGAATGCGATAACACTACCAACGCAAAGACGCATACTGTCAGGGATATTATCAACTTGGCCAATCAGAAAGAAGCCGAAGAGCTGAAATATGCCACAAACCCGACCAGCGCTGGAGATAACATCGATAATAGCAGTAGAGAGAACTCTCCTTTGGGCAAATACGTTGATCCATCCCTGAAGGACGACGATCAAGACAGCAGAGCTTTGCAGTTGTTGAACTCGCTCTATAGTATTGCATCAAAGTATGGCAAGTGATGTTGTTTTTGATTTGAAGCTTAGTTACCTATCTGTATTTATTTCCATGCCATTACTAAATATGATAGTAATTGATAGTTGTACTTATTACTTTTTATATCGGTGGCATTTTCGTTCATAAGTAAAACAAACGCGCAAAAAGACGCAGACGATCATGAAGTTCCAATGCGGGTTAACGTTAAAATCGCAAACGCAAAGTTAATACAATCTCTTAGATATTGTATGATTGATTTCGGTTTGTTTTCTGTTAGATTCCATTCCTACTTTACCAATATACTTATTGTCAGTGTTAAGATCTGTTTCTGTATAAATTCACATATGTTTTAAGACCAAATGACTTGGTCGGTTACCATATTTAGCTTTAATAAGCTTTACCAATAAATTTTAGATATGTATACCTACTTAGATCCTTGCATAGGTTAATTGCTGTATGTACTTTTATCAAGCGTAATGTAAATATTATATGAATACATTGTATGGTAGCATAGTAAATTTGTAAATAAATTCAGTTTTATAATAAGAAACACACTTTACCTTGAATTCTGTATCGATGTGGTGACTATTTGAATGCATTTTCACAAATTTCACTGTATTTTACACCAACTAACCTTAGCTTTTTAACGAAAAGTTACACTAGATCGCTTCAATCACTCAAAATAAACTTATCTGTCAACCGTTGACATCATGTTAGGTCTGCTGGTTGCATAATATTGTTAGCAATTCCTGCTTGGTTAAAGAACCTAAAAATATAATAATATGGAAATTATACACAAATATATTTACATAATAATTTACAATAAATAATATTGTCCGCTGAAACACCACAAGAAAACTGAACATGATTTTGTCCCTAAAGTATCATACACACGCTTTCGCCAAAACTTATTGTTATAACTTTCTCCAGTGGACAATAAGTGTTTCTCCGCCATTCTTCGCTTAGAAATCTCAATTATAATCAAATATATCATCTACCTAAATATTCTCATTTGCTTAGATATCACCTATACATAATTTATAACCGTTTGCACTAAATGGCTTATCTTATCATATATAATATATATCACAAGTATTGGCAAAACACTGCTTCTTAAAATAATCAGTTTACATTTCCTAATTCCAAGTTTCAAACCACATCTCAATATCATTTTCAGATAGACATAACAAGCTCTGCCATCGATTATGTTGTATAACAATATCAACCATAGCACGTACGGTTGATTAATTCAATTCACACCTTCTAATTCGTAGATTGTATAATAGTTTTGATAACATTGTTAATACTGGTATTCTTATTCTTCACTTCAAGTGAAGACTTAGATTTAGCTTAAAAAGCCATTCGATTGAAGACTGTAGACAATTAACAAGTATATGTTAGAGCTATGTATGTTTGGTTACATGTTGGACATCACAATTAATTTGTTTCAATATCAATTTCATTTCAATCAATTCGGCAATGAAAACATCATGCGTGCATTGCAAATCAATCTCCAATCAACTAAGAAACACATCGTGTAAATGGTCAAAACACCCAAGAGCGAAAGTGCCCGTGAAGATATACTTCAAAAATACCAAAACTTCTCTCGACTTCCATTAACGCAGCTACAAAAATCCAAATCGCCGATAAGCACTGTCTTAATAAGCATTATCATATTGTAACCATACTGATTTAGTTTCCACTATCGCTGCATTATAATATTATAGTTTCTCTTCATCTGTCGTAGATGACTTAGGGTACGTTCTACTAAATACTTTATCTACCTAAGTTTAAGGCTACCTATTGTCATCCATGAGAACTTGCGTGAATACTCCTGGTGGAAACATTTGTGATTTCACTTCGTGACTGCCCAGCGCCGTCGTACCATCTTTCGCAATGAACAACTGAAGTCCCGATGCTGCAATATGAATAAATGAATTCAATTGGTATTGTAAACGGGAAACCCGTGGGGAGAAATTACATTCAGCTGTTTCATCAGTTTGGTCCAGCTTAGTATTCTTGATCAGTTCCTCGATCAAATGATCCGGATTCACACGGGTGCCCTCGACGCGCCCCGACGTAGTCACTTCCGGCTCCTGCGATTGCGTCTTTTTCCTGCGCTCGTACGCCGCCTTCGCTCGATCCAGTGACCCCGTTTCGGACGCGGCCAGACTGCTCGAACTCGGATTCCTACAACAAGTTAAGTGGATTAAAACACTCTTGACAAGCATTCATAAAGACACAGTAAGGCAGGGCAAGGCAGGACAACGCTAGAAGGATTCAAGTCACATTTAAAATACGAATACAAATAGAACTTCAATACGTAATACAGAAACTCAACGAAACAAAACCAAACAAAACACAATTCAGTAAGTGGGTGCTTCCGGTGAAGTTGGTGAACAAATGAAAACTGAAAGACAAACAATCAAACAGACGCGGAACGAAGGAATGACACTGATACTGCTGATGTACTTTTGAACTAGCTGGGTGACACTTGGCCGCCGAGTGGTCGTCGCTGAAGTAGTTGTCGTATTCGTCGTCGAGGAAGTCGCTTCCAGCACGACTTCTTCGTTGTCGGGCGAAACCGTCATAGGTGCCAGTTTACTACTGAGCGCATTATCAAGAAGGATTTTCCTGTGGCTAATCCTGGAACTAGCAGGGGTCAAAAGAAAACGATGTTAGTATGATACGCCAATGAATTAACAATGAGCTAGTACGAGTATCGTATAAATGTGAGTGGTTTTAGTAAAGAGTGAGAACCATGAATCCATGAATGAATGAAAACCGATGTCTGTATGAATGGGTCAGTGCTTGCGTTTGCGTTTACGTAACATCTTTCATTACCAGTTTGTCATTCCACACAAAGTCCACAAATCCTCCCGGCACTGAAAACATGAAAAACTACCATGCCATGTGTTAATCCTATGCAAATAAAGCAATTGGAAGTAACTACAAAACCACAAATAAAAAAACATTCGTAAGTATAGACATTTCATAAAAATCACTTTGATTAAAGTTTGACGTTCTTTGACGGCAAAAGCACCACAACTACAACCAAAAATGTATGCCTACCTGCTGAGATGATGCACTTCCACGCTTAACCCAGGGTCGGGATTAAACGTACAAGACGGGTGATGGCCGTTATGACGTGCGTGCTCAAGGCAGCCCTTAACAGGCTCCGGCTCAAAGCGCCTCCGCGCCATCGGAGTGACAAACGCTCGGAACGCCTCGGATTTGAATTGAAAATTGGAGACGTTCGGGAAACGCGACAGCACACTGCTACGACCATTTCCGCCCGCATTCATCCCATTCGAATTCGACGTACAGCGAGTACCGTCACAGCAGCAAGAATTCAACGCGTTAGCGTTGGCTGCAAAGCGAGAGCCCCGAAGCGGGATCTCAAAGTCAGACTTAGACCTGAGAATCCCCTGCTTAACGTCGATCTGCTCATACTTTGGCGAATCGAACGAATTCCGCACAAACTTATCAAACTTGGCAGCTTTGCTAATGGGAGATGTGCTTTTCCTCATGGCGGTCTCGGGTGACTGGTGGTCTTTGGGTGTGTAGAATATCGTGTTATCGGCTGGCGTAATAGAGCCTCGCGGGGTACCGTACGCCTCGTCGGGGGTCTTTATCAGCGAATTGTTATTCAGATGCAGGTTATTCAAGAATTTCGCGGAAGTGGGCGTCCGGCAGGCGGGCGACCGCGGTGTGAGATTGTCTTCCGGGCAGGAGCTCGGTATGGAAATGGCCGGCGCGCGCTTTGGCTTTGTTTTGGCTGGCGTGGAGGACGTGGCGCTAGATGCGGCTGTGCTCGCCATCGGCGGTGCATCCCTGAATGGTGCACGCGAATTCAATGTGGAGCGAGGAGCGGACGAACACATAGAAAAACAAAATGATAATATTGCATGCACACATTAATCGAGGAAGAGATAGTGATAGTGACAGAGCTAACAAGAGTTAAGAGACACAACAACGCATCCGGCGGTTCCCCAACGTTTCCGAAGACGGATGCAACCAACCCCATACAGTAGTCATTCAAAGTGCGTGTGTTTGTTTAGAGTTTGTGTTTAGTAAGCCTTATTGGCATCAAATGAGGGAGCGCATACCTGATATGACCCGAATCTCCCGAACTCGACTGCCGGCTGTGCGAATGTATGCTGCTGTAACCGGAAGCCTTTGACATCTGACTCGTGTTGCTTGAATTTCGCGAATGACCTTGTTCCTGTCCCAGTTGGCCGCCATCTTCTTCGGTGGAATTGCCCAATGCGCTTAGTAAGTTAACACCGAGAGTCAAATGTTCTCCTGCTTCTGTGTTCGTAGTAGGAACGTTTCCTTCAGTCAAAGTTTGGCCAATAACCAAGTCTAAAACCAAACATTTAAGTTTCAAACTTTTCAATTTTAATCAAAATCAAATACCTGACAATGCTGGTCGTTTCTTGGTCAAACTACCAAATCCACTGCTACCGCTGCCAATGCTTCCGGCTAAAGATCCTGAAGAAAACTCTTCTAGCAGTCGAGTGGGTTCAAAAGCAACGTTTTCGTCAGTCCGCGCTGGAACAGTAGTAACGTTCTGTTGCTTAGCATGGGTGGGCGAAGGTACCTTGAAGAGCACGTCCCCCGAGAGCATGTTCATCTTAATGGAGAACTTCAGCATGCTGTTATCCTGCCGACGTCGTGCGTCGTACCCCTCAAGAAGGGCTTTCTTGGAAGTGGAGCCTGCCCCAGCGAATTCCGCCAGGTTCAAGTCAACGAAGCCGAGCTTAGTGAAGGATTTGCCTCCCTTGGATTCCTTGCGTACGGAAATACGGAGAATGCAGCGCTCCAGGACGCCCGTGGAAGCATTCGCAAGCATTTTGCATGGGAATTTGTAATGTGCGTTCCATTTTACTGTGTGGTCTCGTACTTCCTCTCTGCGAACAATAGCAAAACATAAATTCTCGTATTATTTCAGGAGTTTACAAAAGACATGCATACATATCTAAGAATATCTCTTGCTATTTAGGTTATGCTATTCGTTAATACATGTAATATAAACATGTGCTAACTTATTGTTATTGCAGCTCTTGTTTGGTCGGTGAGTTTGAATCATATCTAAATAAAATCGATGATGTCGAACAGACTTCTGCCTACAAATAACTCAACTCTTGCTAACATAACATCAGTTTCTATTGACAATGATGACGAACGTCTCTCTTTCATTGTATGTACTCTTCCAAAACTAACATTATAAAAAACCTCATATTATAAAAATACTCTTAGACTCGTACTGCATTGATATTTACACCAAAAGAAAGTTTAAACAAGTTAAGTTTGGTCATTTTCCAATAGAACGTGAGTTATTCAACTTTAAAAATCATATGCACTTTTTCATGTATTGTACATATGTATATAATACATAACAAACCCCTTTGGAGAATGAATTATTGTACAAAATAAAATGACAAAAACACTCCAAGCAACCAACGTTCTGCGATAGTCGCACATGCGAGAAGATGCGATTGCATGTGTACATATATTTAATCCAATATATCACGTAATATAACTCCAAAAAAACTAATTCCACATGACACATGTTTATGCGTTTATGCAGATGCCGTCTGTTGTCGCGCTTTGTGAGAATTGGAATGCATCCAACAATAAGTGCTCATCAAGTTCAATTCACAGCCGCCTGGCTTGCACAGTTTGCTTGATTTTGTTTCATTTTATATGCGCTCTGCTGTTCCGCATTTGAAAAATGAAAGAGAACGCAGTAAAGTAACATTACAAATCCTTGTAAATAATTAGCACTTCCGTTTGTTCAGTTTTCAGAGACTGGCTTCCTTCCTTGTGTCACGCTTGCGTCTTGCTTCCACTGCGACTTAATTATTCTGCGTTTATTGCGCTTTGTTTTGTTGTTTTTGTATCTATGTATCTGTTTAAAAATCTATTATTCGGAAGGCAATGAATGCTTTTAATTGCGAAATAAACGCCTGCCAATGCCATTGTCATTGCCAAACCAATTCATTTATGCGCAAAACATGTAAGCATTTACACGTGCACGTAAGAGAATATAACATACATCGAACGAACATCCAAACATATACCGCTCCAACGAACTCGATAAAGAAAATTAGCTGTGGGAATTCGCGATAATGAAATGAAATGCGGCGCGACTGATAACAGGAAACGCAATTCGCTACCGTGAATGCTAACAATATTAACTGTTAGTTACGTCCACTGCGAAGTGAAGTAAATTCAAGCGCGTAGTATTCTTTCTCAACAATTGAACAATCGGTCAATAAATCAATCGATTAAGTACTACTTTACTCCACTTGCAATAACGTTTCTTTCATATCTCTTTACGATTTCTCAATGTTGTGTTACGATTCGTTGCATTATGTAACATAAAGCAGCTTTCATACGAGTCTAACGTTAACATTGAAAGTGCACGTCAATACCTTTCTTATCGTCCTGAAATGTGTGGAAGACAAAAATGAAATAAAAAGACAAACCAAATCAGGAAATAGCAAAATACATACAAATTTCAGACCAGGAATTCTATCTGTTATTCTTTTTAGTTATCTTATCTCTGCTTCGCTCAATTTCTTATCAAATATGTTTTAACATAAACTGCAATAATAGACCATTGTTTATAAATATCAGAAACGCCGATGAGTAGCTAGGCAACCACAGAGCAATTGTGTGTAAATTGATATCGTAAATTGTATCAAATATGAAGCTCCATAACCTCCAACAGGAAGTAATACAAGTCCCATTTGGCAGGGTGGAAGCAACACCACTTCGCTGCAAATTGGCACTCGTAAAAACGCCGTTTCAGAAACGCAGAGCAAAAGACACGGAACGTATACAATTTCCATCAATTACCTACGCCGTTTTGGCTGGGAATACGCAAATATGTATACGAAGAAATGAAGTTATGTTAAGTTAGCTTACTTACTCACTCAATAACATAATGCACGAGTTTGGAGTTTGTTAACGTGGCATAGATCTTTTAACATTTACCATGTTAATATAAATAAATACTAAACAGACATCATCGAGGTAGAATTCAGGTGTTAATGACGCAATTACTGCATCACGTACTCGCGTTGGAATTGATTCAGAATGAGGATAAGGTTAATCGTACGCGACTTCATGCGGTTTCTAAATTTAGAAGCAAATGCAAAACAGTACGCAACGCGATGATAGTTCATATCCATTGTGCTAGGTGTATAATGTAGAATCGTCTATGATTAGATGCGGTTGGTACGAATCCACTGATTGAGCACGCGTGGTCGTCGGGTCGCGATTGCGATGCGATGCGACGCGACTGGACGATGGAATCGACCTTGCTACCTTGCCCGCAGCAATGTCGGCCGTCTACGATCGTTGATCCAATGCAACAAACGCATTGCAACGTCCACATCCAAGCATAATAAGGTATTATGCGTGTCTTGCATCCGAGACTTGACCAGGCCAGACCAGACGAGACGAATTGGATGTGAAATCGTGAAACTGGATAGAAACTTTCTCGCAACTTGCGGCAACTATGCTAAAACTGTTTACGCTTGCATATGCATATGATACTTCTCTAGAATTGATCATAATTGCATTAGAATTGATAGAGCAAATATTAAATGTAACAGTAAACAAACAATATCACTTCACTGCAGCTATGAAAAGTTTGTCGCCCCTGCATGCAAAAAAGTGCATTAGGTCAAGAAATCATATTTGCCGACCCAAAAAATTTCCCGCAGATTACGAAACTGCAAACCGTTAAATCTGCCTCTACATCACTGCATTGCACTTGAGTGAAATGGCATTCCATTGCAATGAAAAAACGTATCGTTTCGCATCACGTTACGAGTGCATGCAAATATAATAATTTTCCATTGCATAGTTGATATATTCGCATTGCAATTTATCATTGATTGCAGCCTACACGTGCAACAAACATCACTTTATTCGGTGTTGTTCATTGACAAACAAACCTAGCAACATGTATGTACATATGTACAGAGTATATGACTGCACTTGACTTGACATAAGTTAAGCTAAGTTGAGTTCACTTGACTGATGAATTCTACGATCGATTCCAGATATGATTTCATACAGAAACACAATTTGCACTTGTACTTGCACTGCCTGCACATGGCATTGAATTAACCAGGCTCGCAAGCCTACGCGTCATACAATAATAAATGTATTAACGCTGCACATATTGTTTATTGCCGTCAGCTCCACGTACAACTCGTTGAAATAATTGATAATAAACTGATAACCAGACATGATATGATATCAAGTGGACGTGTTCACAATAATTGAGTTTAATTATGAACAAAATATGTATATATTAATTAATTACTAATTAGAATTTTATCTGCTTAGTTTTTACAGTTTTTTTAAACTGAATTATTAGAGTACTTACATTGCAACTCTTGAAGAAAGCAATTAGTCAAGTCAATTCATCTCAAGACAAGTCAAGTCCAAGTCTTTCTCAAGACAAATCGAGAAGAAAGAAACTTTCAACGATCAAGAACTGATTGCAAGGAAGATTAATCTCGGCCGGCGGTGCCTGCAAATGCAGCAAAGTAGAAGTAAAGACCATCGTGAAGAACATTTACACTCGACTGGGTTGATTCTGTCCAGTTAATCACTCGCGCATTTGATTTACACGTGGACTTGACGCATCAGCTGCGTCAAGACAGACTCACAACTTGCAACGCAACGCAGCGCGCTGTTGTGGGTCAACTTTCATTCCCGCTCACATTTACTTTTACGGCTTTAGTTACGGGTATACTTCTTTGATAGTTATTGCTTTTTTTCTGAATGTTGTGAATGTTTTTCTTAAACATTTAAGTAAGTTTTAAACGTTAGGTATTAGAGAAGCCAAGACCTGGGAGGTGCTGGATGTAATATGTAAACGCACCGCATTGACATGAAAATCAATATCAATCCTTGAGTGAAGGAAACAATGTACTTACGCAATAACGCTGTTACCATAACCACATAAATGCGGTTCATTTTTCTAGAATATGTCCTATAATATCGAAATTTTACTCAAAACTAGAAAGAAATCAATAAACCACCGAAAGAATACCTTTGAACATACATACATAGCATCTTTACAAGTGCACTTATATTACAAGTAAAGATTAATCTAATAAAGTTTACCTAATGCAATGCAATATAAAGTCATGACGCATCGTCGAATGAATCGATGAATAACTGCAAATACTTACTAACAAATACAAAAAACCAAGCACGAAATCGAAAATCCAACCAAATCGTAGGAAATGATTGGGTACTTTGAGCTTGAACCTGCCTGCATACGAACACAATCTAATCGCCTGTCATTTGCATTTTTACGTCACGTTATCAGAATCGTTGTAACAGCTCATTGAACCGAACGTACTTTAACTTTGCCTTCTGCCATCACGCAATGTCGATACGTCGCGTCGCGACGATACAAAGTGTGCGATCGGCGTAGGATTAATAATAATGATTGACGAATACGAGTATGAATATGAATTAAATTCTGGTGAACGGAAGCGAACGAAGACCCGTCCAAAAGCGTAGGCGTGCACGTGGCTGCTAAGTAATCCTTCCGACCCGACGCAACGCGAACGCTTTCTTCCTTCCGTTCATCCAACTTCGGCCCGGGCCTACGTGCCTCGTCAAAAGTGTTTGCACTTCCTTATAATATATCATAGTGTAAGTCCCTGATTGTATAATATAATAGCGTTCTTCGCCCACCTATTTACGAGTACATATGCAAAACCCTCGCGTGCACTTGGAGTCACGAACAGCCCACGCCACGCTTTTACAATTATTCTGCATTATCTGCAACCCTTGCTACTCGTATGCATATTAAGTGTGCTGATGATTCACCCTTACGATACGATATCTTGCTTAGCACGCTTGGTTGCCTATATACTTCATCTGCACGTACATATCTGTGTGCGTATTTGCACAAAAAGTTATCTTCGAGAGACACAGAGATACATACTGGATCGAAGCCCTTGACCTGTTTCCTTGACCTACAAAACTTTTACTAGATAACTTCCTGTGTGCGCTCTGTGGATCACACTCATAAGCAAGCAATTTATAGGCAACGCCACCAACCAGCACCTGCTTACCTCTGACTGTGATCCTGAAAGTTACCACCGTCAAGGAGTCGCAGTTTGGCGAAGAGGACGGCCGAGACGAAAGGCACTTCGAGCAGCTCCTCGAGACACACGTCCACCTGGAACTTGTACTTCTTCTTCTTGGTCATGAATGACGCCATGCCGGCGCCCCGTCCGTTGGTCATCAAATGCACAGCGCATTAACCACCTCGGCCGAGCGAATACCAAACAATAAAATGCCACCTCACGTGCGCGAAAATTCGTTTACGAAGAGACGATTGTATGCACAGCCATTAATTTGATTGGATTGAATATCTACGCTCCTGGAAACAAAAAAACACACAATGTAAATGGTAATAGAAATTCATAAAAACAACAATTCGATTTCATTTGATTTAGTTTAGTTTTTAGCAGTTCCATTGTATGAAATCTCAATAAACGCAAATGCAAACGAGATGGTCGTCGTCGTCGGCGGCGGCGGAATGGATTTCATAGCATTTGCTCTATTAATAGTCCAACCGCAAAACACTTCCTACAGTTACGCGATGTGTGTACACTGAACACGTATGGCGTTCGTTTCATCTATCGCAAGATGGCATGCAAAAAATAGATCGCAAGCGCAAACGAAGGCAATTAAAGCAGCTATTGGGGTATTACATAAACCAATTGGCAAACCGTTAAATTTCAATTTAGAATATAGCTTGCGATTGCTCTTGCGCATGTTTTTACTTGCGTCATCTAGTAGTCTGTTATTATTTTCTGCTTGAGATATCGTAGAAATATACCTATGTACATAATCAATTTAGTAGAGTTAGTATTATGTCTCGTTTAGCTCGATGGCATCTGAATATCTATCAATAATTCATCGTTTGAGAAATCCACTCACTTATATGAAAACACTCTCTATAAATTAGCATATGTATAACTTAGATATGGATGTATGTATGCATGAATATACATGTTTCACTTGAATTCTAAATACAGAACGCGAGAAATTGTAATTGTACAGGAAATTGCAAATGACAAATGGCATTTAAATTCTGTCCTCTCATTGGTTTCTTCATTTTCAAGTGTAATTTTATAACATTTAGAGACGAGATAATCATACGCGTGTTATATAATCTAATTCAGTATTAATTCAATTTTAATTAAGCATAAAAATCAATATCACTTTTGGTACCTATGATTTGCACATATTGAAGTCTAATTTTAAGATATTTAGAAACTAGCATTGATAAGGGTTCTACATATACTGGTTCCTAATTAATTATATTTTCATCGAGTGAAAAGTGCTTCTCAATATAACTTCCTGTTTAGTCGCTGAAGGATTCCAAAGTCAACCCCTAATAATTATCCCTTCACTAGTCACTAGTCCTAGCCCATTAACCCACAATTGGCTTAAATAAATTCGGAAGTTCGTCTCTTTCCTAATCGCATTATTCAATCAGTCCTACATTTACTGTGCTAAAAGTGGTATTCATGTGCTAAATGATAGCAAATGTAAACACAAAGGAAGGAAATAAATAGTTTGCTGTTCCTCCAGCACAAACTTGATTATCAAGTGCAAATGTCCTGAAAAGCTTCCACTGCGGAAAGCAGTGGAAGTAATTAATTAAAGCCATCCATGGCATGGCATAGCATAACATAACAGACAGACAGAACATTATGGTATAGTATACTATAGTTATGACGCGATTTCCAGAGTGATGTTCGCTAAATGTATTTAATTCATATGTTAACCTACTTTTCGCTACTCAACTGCAACTGCAACAGCAATGGCAATACGAATGCACAAATGCATTCGACGAGTAAAACAATGCAAAATAAATATTAAAGTAAATACAACACTGCATTGCACAAAGACAAAAACAAATTCACTTTTTAATTAAATGTTCTAGAATCATTTAATTTTTAAAAACAAAAGTACATATTGTCATACTATTGTAATATTTTACTAAATAATCATCTACACGTTAAATACACGTAGGTATTTAAATATTTACGTAATAAATGTGGTTTACTTGACTTGAGTCTACTGTAAAACCCTACGGACTTTTTATGTGGAAAACATACTCAAACAATGTATGTACAGCCAACTCAACATAAAAGAACCGAACAAAAACAACGACGCAAACAAACAACAAATATTGATTGTATTTTTTTATCAATCTTCCCCTTTGTTTCCAAGGTGAATATTATATTTACACAAATTAATTATTGACATTGAAATGATGACCAAATGAGAAATTTTCGCATGTTACATGCGATGTTTAAACTTAAACTTTAATAGTAACACGAAAAACTAGAAAACCTGAACAATCCAAGGACAAGCCTATTCGCTGTCTATATTTACTGATCTATTATTTCTAAAAGTCACAGCTTAAAACGTCAAATTAATTAGCAAATTAATTAATTGGAATAACAATCAAATGTTTATAACAAAGTGAAATCCGTCGTTTCTCATCGAACTGAATGATGCATCCCGGCCGAACGAGAAATTTAAAATTTAGAAAGCATGACCGCTCACTTATTATTGGCAGCAAATAATTTAATTTATTTCTAAAATACAACAACAAGAACTACAGTATGTACTTACAATACACGTGCGGTTGATAAGTTTCACTAACAAAAATACATTGCGCTTGCACTTGCACTGTCAGTTTGTAATCAGTTGGTGACTGTGAAAAACCCTAGAATTTCCATGACAACAAAAAAGTCCCTAGCCATGTGATTGGTGGTGTCATGGCTTCGCGTGACTGATATGCATGTTGTGTTTACATTTAAACGTGACAATTCCGCTTAATGCTATCTGTCGCCATGGCATGCGAATTGAATACAAACAAACAGCTGTTTATCTTGCTAATTATTGATGCGCTTGTGCGGTGGGTTGCCTTGTGCGCGGTGTTAAGGGGCAGATTGTTTCGCCTCCTTGACACCTCTCTACCTGGCTCTCATTACTTATTCAAGGATGAAGTAAGTATTGCTTACAAGCGTAACCACACGTCCGTTCTCATCCCTCAACAAGTGGCTGGTTTAATATTTATTTACAAAATGATCGGTAGCGTGAGTGAAGCAATACTCACGTGAAATAACATTGGACTTGAATCAAAACTGTAAAAAGTGTTAATTTTAAGCCATTCGCAAGTGCCAAAAATTGTTGTGTTTACATTTTGCGGTTATTAATAAACTGTGGCAGCACGCATATTACCAAAACAAACTACTAATTGCCTGTTCTGTGTTCTTTATGACTTCCCAGAGAGACAAAACAAATAACCTGCTGTTTGCAGGTTATGTGGGTTTGTGTAGAATTTGATGATTCATTTCCAACAATTTCCGGCGAATGGGTTAACACTTCTTTGATCAATGCAATGCCACTGGTGGTCGAAGGCTTTCTGGTTAATAAGTTAAGTTCGGTTCAACTTACCCAAGCAAGTGATAGATGTCTGCTGGATATCCACTCGCGACCGCTCCTCACACTATCTGCGCGATTTTCATTCATTCAGGCAAGAGCACACGCAATGAATGGGCCGCCGCCACCGCCACGTGAAAAGTGGATCACACACACACTACACTGCGACTGAGAGGCGGCTGGAATTGAAGGTTGCTGCAGCCACCGCCAGCAAAGAATGAAGAGCACACACTCGATGAGCAACTACCGAAGCAATCGACGCGCTGATCGTGAGCAATTAGGCATTGTTTCGTTTCGTCCACTTGAATTGTCACCTACAGTCAGTCTTTTCACGCGTTGAACAGGAAACCACTAGGAGTCCAAAGCACACTGACCGACACGACGAAGCACAACGGACTGTTCCAGCGAACGCAATGCGCTCTGTGAGTACTTGTGTGGTGACGCCATTTCAAACATGGCTGCCAGACTAGACTATAGGCAACCAGCTTCTTATCATTTTCTAATAATTCAATCTTTTGGTCATGAATTCGCATGTATTTTGTGTCAGTCTTATATAAGCCACAAGTCGACTTATAATCACATCAATGATAAGTTAGTTAAACACTAATCACAGCAATTATGCCACTCATTGGGAATTTGTAGCTAGTTGAAAAATGAATGAATGATTGGTGAAGAGGAATCAAAGGGGAGACAAGGTTTATTTTGCTGGTCTGAAATGGAGTAAGTCTATAGGTTGTCCGCAGAACGCGTGGAGCCCGGTTCGTCTTCTACAGTATCGAAGAATTCTTCGCCACTTTCCTGGCTCACACGGCTCTGGGTCTGCTGGATGCTTACGAGGAGATTCAAACTGTGACCGACGACTTCCAATACACTTGCAACTGTAGCCCCTTCGGGTTGAGCCAAGGACAGGTCTACAGGCAATGAACGCACGTCGTCCTCACTGATGGTACGCTCTGCTTGCGCTAAATCCGTGCTCGAGGAAGAATCCGATGAGTCAATGTCTACTTCAACAATCGATGGATGCACTCCTGAAAGCAAACTTATACGATAAGTAATGCCAAAAGCAAGGAGCATATTCCCACCTAAACCATCGCCCTGACAGTAGAAATGCGCTTCGTCGGTTTCCTCCATCACAGTAGCATTGTCCTCACCTGGATATTGCCCGGCGAACATTCGAAGCAACCAATTAGGAAAGGGATTAATATCAGGAATGGCTATAAGTAATATAATTCGCTTAGAAATTAGGTATTGTTCATAGAAAAATCACAGTTGTCGAAGGGTAACGCTTGTAGCTAATCAGAGTTGGTAATCGATTGAATCGACCTGCTGAATTAATCTTTCGCGAGATTACGAGAGGATGTTTTTGGGGGAGGACTATTAACGAAAGGAGGCTGTAAATTAATGGGAATACTACCAAGATTTTCGGGCAGGGATGGGTCGACATTTTCTACATCAATTTCACCATTTTCTCCATCCGTGTCAACGTCCACTAAGGAATCGATGTCCAGATTTGGTTCAGATTTCGAGTCGTAGAGAGCTTCCTGTGAAGCGTGCTTCAAACTGGCGGATTCATCAGCGCAAGCGCCTTGATCATCATTCACATCAAAGTCTGGCCCACTGGCTAGTGCAATGGCAATAGCCACTTGTTCCGGAAGCTGTTCCACTTCCCGTACCACTTCGGGGGGGCGCTCGGGGTTGATATAATCGACTATGGGATGAATTCGCACATTGCGATTCTCTTGATCTTGATTTTGATGATTTTGAAATGCGTGTTGTACAATTTGTTGCTGTTCTTCAACGTTCTCATTAGGATCTTGTGCAAGGTCGTCCATTTCCGCTGGAAGTACAGGTTCAATTTCGGGATAGTTGTTGCCTTCGTAATCGCGATTGTTATTGGCCAGGTCGCCATTTTCCACAATGAACTGCGGAATTTCAAGATCCTGCGGACGTTCGAGAATATGCGGTGGCGGAATGGGAATGTCTTCATCAATGTCCAACTTATTGAGGGAATTGTACATCAAAACATCGGCAATGCATTTGACGTCTTCCTTGGCAGCCGCCTCAGATTCTTCATTCTCAGATTTCTTGGAATGTACCTTCTTTCGGCGTTTCGAGATCGATGGGTTTGACGTGCCAGGCATGGAACTCCTTATTTTCGATGGTCCCATTATTGGAGACGTAGCCCCTGCATATTGAGCTAATGCACCTGAAACGCGCCGCCATTCAGATAAAAGTCTATTGTTCATTTGTCTTCCGGATCGGGATTGCTCCATACGGGCTAGTCAAGGAGGGTAAGGATCAGGTTTCAAAGTCTCAGAGGTTAGAAGAGAATAAATACCTCGTATTGAGTCCTTCAAGTCGTTCACATCCAACTTGGCAACACCGAACTGATCTTCAAAATGGCCGTCGATCGGGCTCTGAGGTGACCACTCGGCATTACTCAGCGATTTCTGATATCCGGAGTCCACCAAGGGATCTGACGGTGTCGCTACTTCATCCTTGGTCGCTCCACCAGCCGCAGTCGCAGGCATTTCCACCTCCCAGTCGGAGTTATTGCTGGAGTTGATGTTATGTGGTGACAATGACTGACCATCTTTCGAAGCCGCCTCGGGCTCCGCGTTGCCATCTGTCATATCTTCGTCTTGGTCGGATGTTGCATAATCGCTCGCATCCTTAGACGACGCGTTATCCATATGAATGTCGTATCGTACACACAAACACCTGTCGCCCGATCCTCCATCAATCTCACATTCGACAATCTTATAATCGGCCGCGCTCAAAATATCCCTATGTATGATTATGAACAACAGAAATTTAGTTTTAGTTACATGATAAATACATTTGTCAAAAATGACGTACCGTATTTCTTCCTCGGTCGAAAATTTTGTGTCAAAATTTTTGACAACTTCATACAACGGAATCTCGACGACGCCCGTCTCCTCCTTATAATACCGACTCGACACTGTTGCATGTCGCAGAATTTCGTATGTAGCCTCGTGTAACATCTTCTCTTGGACAGTACGAGTGTCCTGCACGAATGGATACTTGATTAGTTTCAGTGGCTTAAAGTACTGATTAGGCATCTCCTTCATATTATCACAGAGTTTCGCTTGCGCCTCTTCGGTTTCTTTATCTTCTTTCTCAAGGTAGAAAAGATCAGCCTTAAGAAGCTCGCGGTGAGCGTCCGAATAACTAAACAGTTTACAGACGCCAAGCGACTCGTCAGCATCCATTATAACATTTGGCATTTGTTCGGGCACTTCTGATGAAACAATGGTGTATTCGCGAACAAACAGTGCCATCTGCGAGCAGCAGCCTAGAGATTCTGTACCTGCAGATCCTTTACCTATTCCGGAAAATGAGACGGAGTAGTCCGGAAACCTAGCAACAATATTTCTAGCCCTGAAATTGCGCAAAAATATGTTTATGTACATCTTAAGCTCCAAGATTGTGTGTATTTTACATACCAGTCTTCAAATTGCTCCCTTGTCCATTCAAATTTGTGATCATCATGTCTAAAACCCTTGAAATTTGGAAATAATATATTGAAATCTGCATTTGGTGTTGTAAATATGGCCAAACGAGGCTTCGCATAGCCGAATATATTGTAGGGAAGCGCTTCTAATGTGTCAGGATATAAATGCTCAATGCTGCAATGTGTATTCACATTATTCACCTAATTTAACAAGACCTTTCTGACTTGAACTTACATTTCAATGGCTACCACGGCATCAACACTCTTCAACCTCCAGTCTGGGTCAGCTATAGAACCAATGAGCACTTCCACCTCCAATGGACAAGTGCGTTGCTTCAAGTAGTCTGCTGTCAGAGGCATCACCTTATACACATTCTCGCGGAGCAACACCTCGTCAATGTCAATTTCTAGAACTTTCTGAATGCCAATTAGATGTTTCATGTACTGGAAGAACCCAAACTCTGCGCAACCGAAGTCGGCGATGCACTTGATCTCATTGTGCCAGCGTTGATCCAGGAGGATATCCTGAATCGTGACGTAGCGCTGGCGGTAGACAGGGGTGGAAAACACGAAGCACTCCTCTGGGTCCAGTGACATGGTGTTAGATAGTCGGTTTGATGCCTGGTTGGCGTTGACGCTCTTTGCCAGTGTGATCTGTTCCGCTCGTTCACGATACCATTTAAGCGCAAATTTAATAACGAAGTATAACGAATGAAAAAATATTATCATGATGTGTGTGCGCCCGGAGGTGCAGTTGCAGCCTCGCACAGATGCAAGTGTAAAGATGTATGTAAATTGGTGTCGTCTTTAGCTTATCATCACGCGCGATCGCTTGACACTGAATTGCTACACGTGAATTGTTTTGTCCGTGTTGTTAGACACAATCGCACTGGAATAGTTACATCGTCGAGGTTAGGGTATACAGAAATGTCGCTCTGAGCATGCGCACTCTTTGATTTTGATTTTTTCGCCTGGCGTTTTTTGTTTTTCGATATATGTATTTATTAGTATCTGGGATGTAATGTAATAATAACAAGACTGGTACAAAAATAATGAAAATGCAATCAACTATAGAAATTACTTTCCACTTTCAGCTTGTTTAGCGATGAATTCAATTACGGTGCGCGTTGGTCTTCCGGTCATGCCCTCGGATAAATAGGGTATCTTATCCCCTGGGAACATAACGGAAGCTATATCTAAATGCATCCAGTCCACTTTTTCAGGAACAAACTCCCTCAGGAAAGCGGCCGCTGAACAGGAGCCACCTCCAGGGCCCTTTCCAATATTGTTCAAATCATATGCAGTGTACTCTGTCATACAATTAGTAAACATTTTCCAAAGGGGCATTCGCCATACCCTATCCCCAGTCACAGCCCCTGATTCTTCGAGAACTTCATACAAGTTATTATTATTCGTGAAAACCCCGGCTGCAGATTTTCCAAGGGCAACCCCAATGGCCCCGGTTAAGGTCGCCATGTCCAGTACCAACTTTGGATTGAACTCTGCGCTGTAACAAAGAGCATCTGCCAAGATCATGCGCCCTTCAGCATCGGTATTATCCACGGCTATAGTTTTGCCGTTCATGGCCGTGACGACATCTCCAGGCTTAGTCGCTCGATTTCCCGGCATATTCTCTGTCAGCGGGATCAAAACTGTGATATTTGCTTCGAGTTTCAGTTTCTCAATACTACTCAAAGCCCCTACTAAACACGCAGCGCCCCCCATATCAGCACGCATTTCCTCCATCTTGGCCGAGGGTTTAATTGAAATACCACCGCTATCGAAAGTAACTCCTTTGCCCACTAACACCAATGGCGGAGCGTTTTTGTCAGGCGCGTTATTATAACTCAACTCCACTAATACTGGCGGTTCACTGCTTCCGGCCGCTACCGACAGGAATGACCCCATTTTCTTCTCTTCAATCCATGCTTTGTCGCGAACTTTGACCTCTACCTTGGTTCCATTGAAGATTTCCTGTACTTTCTTCCCAAATATCGTGGGCGTGAGTTTATTCGCCGGGGTTTCAGCTAAAACGCGTGCGAGGTTTTGTCCTTCAGCTTTGATCTTCCCACATCGCCAACTGTCGTCTTCTTTGTAAGGATGGAGATTAGGAATTGGTTTTGGCTTAGAGCGGTAGTCCTGGTACTTGAAGAGACCCAGGTAGGCGCCCTCAGCTGCACATTCAGCGTTGCCCATCGATTCTATAAAAATATCTGAGACTCCTACGGATTCCAATGCTTTGGCACCAACTTTAACAAAAGAAGACCAAACATAATTGGTGATTTTCTTATTTAAACGACTGAAGATGTCAATTACCAAAAGCAGAAACGCGAATGCTTTCCGCATCCTCATAAATGCGCTCAATATCATTGTAACCTTGGTCCTTCTTTCCTAGTCCAACAACGGCTACGGCTGGATACGTGGACTCGAGACCCCAAAAGATGCGGTGTTTGCCCTCGTCGAGGCCTTTGGGTGCTGCTCTAATAAACATAAGAAAATAACACAATATTCATATTAGACACATAATTCTAGTAAATAGAATTGTTTTTAGTTTAATTTTTCATATATTTCTTGGATGGGGTAAATATATATATATCTTATACAACTTTTTTAAATAGTTCATTAATTCATAATCACATTAAAAACATCCATCGATTATTGAATTCACGGCAGAGAAAAAAATCCATCTATCTAAAAATATTTGAACTTGCAGGCGGAGGCAGAGTTCGCTTTTGCTTTTGTTGTTGCTCATCTTTGTTTGTTGTATGTATGTATGTAAATGTTTGTTTGTTGGGCGCGTATAGTCGCTCATATAATAGAATATATTTAAAATTTACTTAAAAATCTCAACTTAGCCTTACTTACACTTACTTAACGGGTAATAATTACAAACTAATTCATCGACGAATAATCCTCAAAGGATACTCAAATTGCACAGCACATATGTTTCGAGAACTTGTCTTTGACAAACAAGGAATATCCATGTAAATATATCATTGTAAAACGCTTACTCGCATAATAGAATAACCGATGTATCCGAATTCGAATCCGATAGGAATAATCACACATCAACAACTATCTTATACAGTAGTGGTAGTTTAGTAGTTAGCTAGGGCGCGTTATTTCCTTAAAATGTTCGATTCATTACTTTATAAGTACGACTTTAAGTTAGTTGAACTGTAATTACGTGTGCGTTGTTCCGATCAATTCAATATGCTTGTGAACTTCTTAAGTTTGGCTTATTGTTATTAGTACGTGAGTGGAGTGAATTGAATTCGTAATGCAATGTGTGGAGACCTAGCAGCGGAAACAAATGATTGTCCTAAACGTAATAAACGCAGCGTTTCTATACTAATACAACTCCAAGACGTTGATGGTGCCCTGACTGTTCGCCGCGAGCACAATATTCGAATGCGGCTTCCAGCAGACGGCCGAGACGAACTCGTTGGACTCTTCGTCCCTTCCAGCTTCATTGAGCATGCCCACCGGGGGCTCAAACTTATACTTGAAAAGCTTCTTCGAGAGCCCCTTGTAGTAGACATAGAGTGAGTTGTTCTCCGACCCGCAAGCAATGTAATCTCCGTCAGTGGCAAGCCCGACAAAGTTCTTCTCATTGACGTGCCCCGTGAATGATCGAATGCAATGCGGCGAATTCACATTCCACATGCGCAGCTGCGAATCCGTTGATGCACTTACAATATGCTCGCCGTCCAAGAATCGTACGTAACTGACAGCTTTCTTGTGTCCTTTAAAGACAGAAAGTGCTTCCTTCAAGTTACGAAGGTCATAGTAGTGAACGCAATGGTCAGCGGAGCCGTACACCAAATGGTATGAACTTTTCGGGCTGAATTTGACACAGCAGACATTGGCACGTGCATCCAACGTGGCCACCGAATGGTCCACGCTCATATTGTACAACTTAACCCGAGCATCGTCCGATCCAGAAGCAACCAGACGCGTGTCCATCTCGGAGAAGTCAATACTCCAACAGCGCTTCTCATGCTCATGATACGTCTTCGTTCGTTGCCCTGTGCTCACATCCCAAATGGTAACCGTGCCTTCATAATCAGTCGACGCGAGCGTGTTTTTGTAATAACTATTGAACGACACGCTCGAGATCTTAGAACTGGACACCATTTCAATACAGGGATAGTGAATATCAACAACGTCACGTACAACGCTGGCAAACTCAAAGATTTTGATTCGTTTTGTGACCCCTGCGAACGCCAGGTACTCGTTGTCCTTATCAAACTCAATGGAAGAGACGATCGTCGAATTCTGGAACATGTCCGAGGCGAATTGCAAGGAGGCGATGGGACGCATCGAAGAGTACCGTGAGAATTTAACTAAATCTTCACGAAAGTGATCGAGAGTCCCACTTCTGGAGCGTTCGTCCTGCTGCGGGAAGTGCAGGTCTCTGCATCGCGTCTGAAAGTAGCACTGTACGAAATCGTCGAAATGCGCATGTAACCTCCGTCGACGCACAGCTAACGAGGCGGTTTTACTCTCGGGTCGCTCTAGAGGCGTGGGTGTAGTCGTGCCCGTGCTGCTCACAGTATTGCCAATGTTATCTATGATCTCCATCATTTCTTGCCGCATTGCACTGACGTTCTCGTTCGTCTCTTGCAGAGTTTCCACACTCCGCTCCACGTCCTCCAATGTAGGACACTTGCTATGTACATCTTTCAACTTAACTTCAACTTCTTTAATATCCTCGTCGATCAAAGACAACTCCCGCAGGATTAAGTCTTTCTCCTCTTGCTTTTTATGCCGTAGATGGCGCAAAAACTCCAAGAGAAGCTTATTCTGCGCGGCGCACGACTCGGCTTCTAGCAATTGCTTCCGCTGGGTTAAAATCTCCAGCATTACGTTCACATCGTTCAGGGATAGATTTGTACTCTCGCTTGTGACGAAATTGCGCAGACCGTCGGCGTTCTCGTCCGAGCCGCCAATGGCCTCCAAGCAGTTCCGACGCAGTTTGTATTTGACAACGAGCTCGTGTAGTAAAAAGTTCGGGAAGATGTCGTCTACGGTCAGAGAAGTATTGCACTTAGGACACGCGCACATTGCGTCTATAGAGCGCACAATGCAACTGTTGCAGTACGTGTGCCCACATTTTGTAATATGCGCCTCGTCGAAGAGGTTCAGACAGATGGGACAACTCAGATCCACTTGTTTCGGCTCGTCTAACGAAGGCGTCGGGGTCGAACGCTGCCTCTTGGGCGTTCGTATTGACGGCCGGTTTGATTGCATTTTTAGTAAGTTAGGTGCTACGGTATAATCTTGCGACGGCTGTGACTTTCTTTTGATATTATATAGTCTAATCTAGGTGTGCGCACCTGAAACATTCAATTAATTGTGTTAATTGTGAAATCAAACATGAACTAACTACTGATACTGAGCCATTAATAAAACGGAAGACTTAAGATGAGAAATTAATGAAAGTTTCAGGTGCTTGCAGAAATAAAAGGGGAAAAAACTGAAGAACTGAAGAAGAAGCACTTACAACTTGAGGCTCTCACATAGCTTGCCACCCGTTTGGTCATCAAACTCCTGGGCACTTTGCGTGAACTCGATCTCTTTGTGGTCGCCCTCGGTGGTGTAGACACCCAAGACCAGACCTTTCTAGAATATAAATACGAATAAATCACGTGCCCCTATTGAGCAATCTGTGTGTGCCTTACAATGTTCGAGTTCGTGCAGCAAAACCTCCTAGTGGCACCCAGTTGCTGACCTAACCTCGTCCGCAACTTGGCTCCCAACATGGACATCCTCAGAGCACACAGTTGGAAAACGAAGTAATTTATCTAGAGATGACTTGCTTCTTACAAAACTTAGCAAGTAAATGTGTTGCGTTTCACAGAAATCAACGTGAACGATATCACCGATGCACAGCGATGGCTCTAGCGCGACTGCACTGCCACTCGTGTCCACTGTCAGTAACTACTCGTCAAGGTCAGTAGGTCAACGAAAAAACTTTTTTATAGTTACAATCAATAATGATTACTATTAGAATAATTTAAAATTACAAATGTAAAAATAAACAATACAATACATTATTGATTTAAATTTATTTATTTATGTTCTCTTGGGATTGTCATAGATTTGAATAAAGATTACATCTAAATGTTTACTTGATTTAAAGTTATATATATGCGGTTAAGATGTTTCAGTTTCAGGACGTTGATTAATATACTTGGATGTATTGGCCATTTCAAGCATTTGATTCTAAAACAACTCGAGTTATTGTAAAATATAGTCAATAAGTGTAAATATATACCAAGAGTAAGTCACACGCAGAAGTGACAGACTTCATTGACCACTTTAACGCCTCTGTGTGTAAACTTCCACGAGGAGTGTTGCCATTCCCATTGGCATTTCCATTCGCATTGGCAAACCAATAATACATGTTGCGCTTTCCAGGATTCCAGCCAGCGGAGAAGGTGACTTGGGCTTCGCACTGCACGAGCGTAACGCAGAGGATCAACCCTATGACGAAGATGCTCATATGCATGATTCTGCGACTTAAATGAGTTTCTAATTGCAGATACCTACATAACATAGATCACATACATAACAGTCTTAAGAACTCAACTTACCTGCTATACATTGTTGCGGCTCAGATGAATGTTGTTCTAGAAGTGATCCAGGGATGCAGTTGGCAGAGTTTATATAGACGAAGATATCTGGGATTAACTCTCCTCTTCAAAGAACCATTTGTGAATGCAATCGTTTTTAACACACAAGAATTTATCCCCAGGGAATAAACACGAATAAACAAATATCATTCAGTGTCCAGCAGGAGTAATCGCATGTTGTTTGATTTCTTTGGGAGGATTTTGTCCTTTGAGATTAAGGACCAATATATTCTGCGTAAACTTTACAGAGTAGTTCTTAAAATACAACTTGTACTTCGCTTTGAGACGTCAAATCCCTTAAGTGTTGTGATTTGAGATTAACCTACGCTCAGAATTTATTTTACTGGAAAATTTATATTTAAAAATGTTTAACTGTAAATTATTTTATTTATACTTTTATAACAAATTAATTGAAAATGATATTAAAATTTTATACATTTATGTATAAGTGGTTGCCTATAGTTTAGACTAACTTTCTCCAAAGTGAAAATTAGCGCAGAAACGAAAGTTTAAAATTAAGCAAACATCGCAATTAAAGCGATGACTGGAAGTGTTTGTAATAATCGCTTAATATCCAAAACAAAATTACGCAAAACCCCGCATTTCTGACTTGTATGTACAGTCTTATGTACGTTTAGATGCAAAGGGAAGAGAACCCGGAAGTGCTAACCTACAAACCCGAAGTGCATACAAACGTATCATTTGCATATTATATCGCCTTCTGCATGCGAGCATCTTGCGAATTCCTGCATGACTGCAGGAGACGCATACGGGAACACGCACGCACAGCAGGCATAATCCATTTCATGAAACGAGCCACGACGCGGTGCCCGCTCTTGGTGCAGCCGTCGCGTCGTCGTCGGAGTGGCGCGCGCCAGCGATTTCAATAGACTTTCAGCAGCAATCCGCAGCACCAAACCAGTCTGGTCGGTGTCTTCAGTGCGGGCGGGTCTCGCGCGGTCGCTCTTCAAACAACTACACCGCATGACTATCATCAGTGCAGACCAAAGCAGTGATAACACGAATTGCTTCAACTTTCGCAAAGACTAAGATTGCCACCACCTGCAGTCATAGTCATAATCGAGCCAAATTCTCAGTGCGTTCGAGTTTAAAATAGCTTGGGGTATTTTGAGCGAATTCGCGTGCATTGCCAATGCGAAGATAATTAAAGTCGACGCGTTGTTCACAGGCAGGCAGGCTGGCTGTGAACAAGCTGCTTGCTGCCTGCTGCCCTCATCTTCACATGGATGCTGTTGCTCCTGCCACTGCTGTTTTTGCGGTTTCAGCTACAGCTACTGGATGTTCCCGCACGTAGAGCACAGATGTGCCAGACGCAACAGAATTAACTGACGGACATACCATTGTGTACCATGTCATGGCATGGCAGTGAAATGCGAAACGCTGAATGTTTTCGGTAGTGCCAATCCGATAACGAGACAGATCTGCACAAAAGTGCGCGTCGACGTCCAAGTCGAACATTTTAGGTTAAGACAGGCAGGACCAAGACACAGGAGGGAAACAAAGGACGAGTGAGTATGAGTATTTAATATTGCGAGAGACGTTATTTGTATAATAATTAAAGGAGAGGTGAGCAGATGTAGGCAGCCAGTCACTCTTGAGCGGAAACCGGAAATAGATTTTATGCTCGCTTCGAGTGAGTGACGAGCGGCGGGATGCTGGAATCAGTCGAGTGTTTGAGCAGCCCACACAGAGATTAGCTTTCCTTCCTATTTCCATTCCTTATCAACAGACCGACCAGGCCTCGAACATTTCAAACATTCGTCGTTAATTTCCGCAAATCCGCCGGAATTGAATCGAGTGAACGCCGAAAGGCTGGTGTTGGTTGGCAGGAATCTTGCGTTATCACTTTGTACTCCGGAAGCGCACGCGCCTAAAATTGGGTCGTCAAGGAAACGGACAACCGCACATTGGCTGGATCGGCTGTATTTCGTCTCATTGAGAATATCTCA
>NBZA01017556.1:0-54895 GCA_003054995.1 Aleochara bilineata | reverse complement strand
CTGTTCATCCGGAAATTCAAGAGAGACTCCGGGAAGAAATTGATCAGACTTATATTGACAACAAAGGAAAGCTTAGCTATGATCTGTTGAATAAGATGAAGTATATGGATATGGTCATCACGGAGAGCATGCGCAAGAACCCACCGGTGATCGCCATTGATAGAGAATGCACCAAGGAATACACCATTCAACCTCAGCGTCCCGGTGAGCAACCAGTGCATCTCAAGCCTGGGAATTGTATTTGGTTGCCTATCTCTGGGTTGCACTATGATGAGGAGTACTTCCCTGATCCTGAAAAGTTTATTCCTGAACGGTTTTCCGATGAGAACAAGGCTAATATTAAGCCGTACTCATATATTCCGTTTGGTTCTGGACCAAGGAACTGCATTGGATCTAGATTTGCTTTGATGGAGGTCAAGACTTTAATCTTTCACATTCTAAGCAAGTTTGAATTGACTGTTGTTAAGAAAACAAGAATTCCGTTAGAGTACTCTAAGGGGCAGTTCAATCCTATGATTGAGGGTGGTATTTGGGTTGGTTTCAAACGCAGGGAAAATCCGGTTGTGTTATAATTATTTTTCTTTAAAAGTTGTTGGGTATTTAGGTGTTTAATTGTTTTTAAAAAAATGTTAATACATATATGTATAAATATAATAAAAACTAATATTTGGTTGACTAATAATTATTCATTATTTCTGTAAAACTAATTGCTATCATTTAGATAATTTCCGATTTTAGAGACTTTAGACTATTCATTATTAATTATTTTTGCTAATCTGGTTGCCATCAGATACAATGATGTAACTTGATGTATTGTATTTCCCAATGATAATTCTCTTATGAATAGATAATCACGTCGCCATCTTGCTAACAGATAAGATTACTGGTAATTTGAATCATTGATAAATTTGATCAATTATTCAAATAAAGATAATATCAACCTTGAAAATATCAATTGTTTTTACCTGAAAATAAACACGTGTCTTGTAAGCTAAAATCATAACATCAATCATTGCATAAACACTCTTATCAATCTTGCAATAAGATCTAGAATGAAAAACATTTGGAAATTCTACGCACCAAATCAAAATAAGGAAAAAATACTTGAAACGAATTGTGCAAGAAGTATAACCTTATGATAACACTTATCATTTTTATTTCTTGTATAAAAAGACTTCCCAGATCTCAAAATGTATGATAGTTTTGATACTTTACCTAAAACTAACAAAATGGTTAAACTGATATACCTTCTAGGCCTCTCGTTAACTTACCTTTTGGTGGGTGTCATGGGACATGGTAGAATGTTGGACCCCATCAATCGGAGCTCCCTCTGGCGGAAAGACAAAAACGCAAAGCCCAACTACAACGATAACGAACTTTTCTGTGGAGGAATAGCAGTAAGTGATAGTTTAAACATTTATAATTCTTTTATGCTTAATTAATCTATAAATACTTATGACTTTTAGGCACTTTGGCAAACAAACAATGGTAAATGTGGTGTCTGCGGCGACGAATACAACAAACCCCATCCTCAAGAAAACGAAAACACAGGAATGTACGGCAATGGAACCATTGTTTCCACGTATAAATCTGGCGTCATTATTGACACTCTAGTTGATCTCACTGCCAACCACAAGGGGTACTTCCAATACCATTTATGTGAAATCACCGACCCCAGCCGGCCAGAATCGGGCGAAGATTGTTTCAAGCTTCTTAAATTCGCCGATGGGTCAGACAAATACCGAATTGAACCAGGAATGAAGTACGTGGAGAACAGAATACAACTGCCTGCCGGAAAGAAATGTAAACACTGCGTTCTTCGGTGGCATTACAGGGGTGGTAATAACTATGGTACATGCTCTGATGGGTCAGACCGTGAGGGCTGTGGACCACAAGAAATATTTAGAAACTGCGCTGACATCCGAATTGAATAATTATATTATTTAGACAATAATAACTTCATTTATGATACTCAAAACTACTTCTAGTTAAGTATGCAAGTCCTAAGTAAATAAAATAATATTATGAGCAAGAAAATGAAAATTCTGTGAGTCATTTTGCATTATTCCTTGTTCTTATCACAAGAGATGCATCTGGAGATGTAATAGATGCCCCAGAGACAAAAACAAGTTAAGAGTAAGATTAATATTTGCAATGATTAGCCATGCGATTATCAGATTATTGATAACTATATAAAATGCATCACTTGGTCCCATGCCATGTTCCATTATCCAAAAGCAAACAAAATGTTCAGAACCTTCTTGGTCGCTGTTGCTCTCTTCATTGGCCATGTTTCCGGGCATGGGATGATGCTCAAACCACCAAACCGTAGCTCTCTCTGGAGGTTCGACGATGAGGCCCCAGTCAACTACAACGACAATGAGAACTTCTGTGGAGGTCTTGGGGTACGTTTTAATTTGCCAATTATTAAAGTAAATTAAATAAGACGTGATTAGGTACAATGGGGTGAAAATGATGGCAAATGTGGGATATGTGGAGATAACTATGTCACACCTCATCCGCAACCCAACGAACATACTGGCATCTACGGTACTGGGAAGATCGTCGCTGAGTATAAAGCAGGCGAAGTGATTGAAACAGAAGTTCTGCTCACTGCCAACCACATCGGCCATTTTGAATACTATCTCTGCGAGATCACAGACGAGAGCGGGCCAGAATCTGGGGAAGATTGTTTCAAAAGATTGACATTTGCCGATGGGTCGTTGGAATATCCAGTGGCAAAAGAAACAAAGAAATTCACAAATCAAGTCAAGCTTCCTGATGGATTCACGTGTAAACATTGCGTGTTGAGGTGGCACTACGAGGCTGGGAATAATTGGGGAACATGTGAGGATGGCTCTCAAGGGGAAGGATGTGGACCTCAGGAAACATTCCGTTCTTGCGCAGATATCTCTATCAACTGAAAAAATTGAACTCAAATATGTTATCATGCATCATCAACGTGTAGTTTCATTAGTGACAACCGAAAATAATAAAAAATATTCAGGGAACATGCATTATCAATTAAACACTTTCTAATACATGATAAGATTAAATCTCCAATATATAAACTAAAATCTGTAGAGATTGTGATTTAGTTTTTGCATTTATTATGATTGCGGTTTGTTATTGCCTGACAGCCATCTTGGCTACCCTTCTGCAGAATGTTCAAGGACATGGAATGATGTTAGATCCTCCAAACCGCAGCTCCCTCTGGAGGTTCAACGACACAGCGCCTATAAACTACAATGATAATGAAAACTTCTGCGGAGGAATTGAAGTATGTATGACTGGAGTAAGTAATAAAGAAACCATGTTTACACCAGAGAGGGTCTTACAGAATTTGTGGACGACAAACGATGGTAAATGCGGTGTCTGTGGGGATAGTTTTCTTCTGCCACATCCACAACCCAACGAAAACACTGGTATTTACGGTAGAGGATACATCGTAGCCGAGTACAAATCAGGAAGCGTTATTGAAACCTCCATCTTGTTGACTGCCAACCATCTTGGACACTTCGAGTATCATCTGTGCGAATTAAAAGATCCAAATACCTATGAATCCGGAGAAGAATGCTTTAAAGCTTTAGAGTTTGAAGATGGATCACTGGAATTTCCAATCAATAGTAACCACTACAAAGTAACCAACCGCATAAAGCTTCCTGAAGGATACTCCTGTGATCACTGCGTACTGAGATGGCATTACCGTGGAGGAAACAACTGGGGCGTTTGCAAAGATGGCAGTGAAAGGATGGGTTGTGGCCGACAGGAATACTTCCGTTCCTGTGCTGATATCAAAATACTAGCTGCATAGTAGCTAAATATTACTCATCAGATGGCAATACAAACAAACCGTTTAATTCAAATAATAAACATAATCCCAGTACTTAACTCTAAGCATTGGTTATTTCCAAAACAATAGAGAAACCAAGTAATTAGTTCATATTTCTTAATCCTTAGTGATAAAGGGATTAATCACTTACTTTATCAGTAGATAATGTTCTCTATATATAAGATTTCTAAACATTTTTACACAATTTTTAAACGATATTTTAAAGATCAGATTATTTCTGATAAAAACTATGTTTGAAATATTTTGTATAGCGTTCTTATCCATATTTGATGTTGTTTTTGGTCATGGGATGATGTTAGATCCACCCAATCGTAGCTCTCTCTGGAGATTTGACCACCAATCGCCCATAAACTACAACGATAATCAAAACTTCTGCGGTGGTTTTATGGTATGTAATAATATTAATAATAATTAATTAATTACACCTAGTATAAAAACAAAATCAACATTTGTGGGAACATTCTAGAAACAATGGGTGGAAAATGATGGTAAATGCGGTGTTTGCGGTGATCTATATGACAGCCCACATCCGCAATTAAACGAAAATACTGGTAAATTCGGCCAAGGAGTTATAACCGGCAAGTATAAGTCCGGCCAAGTGATTGAAACCCACATCAAGATCACAGCCAACCATGGTGGATACTTCCAATACCATCTGTGTTCCATCCCCGACCCAAACCAACCTGAACCTGGGGAGGAATGTTTCAAACTTTTAACATTCGAAGACAGAAGTGAATATTTTCCTCTGGGGAAGAATATCTTTGATGTGAGGAACCGCATTCAGTTACCTGAAGGTTTCACATGTGAGCATTGTGTCCTAAGATGGCACTACCGTGCAGGAAACAATTGGGGGTTATGTGCAGATGGCTCTGGAAGGGTAGGATGCGGCCCCCAAGAGTTCTTCCGCTCTTGTTCCGACATCACCATTTATTAATTAAAGCCAATACTAACAGGAAATAAATCCTGAAATACAGCATAACAGACATTCATTCATTCATTAACTAGTTAACAATCCTCGCGGGCACCTCGAAGCACATGATTTGACCTTCCGGTGTGTTTAATGCCCATCGAACGACGACTTTAATCTACAAAAACAGACGAAAACACAATCAAATAAAATGTTGCGCAAATGGTTGTAAGTTGTAGTTAATGATGTAAAAATTTCCGTATCATTTAGCGTAGAGTAGAGTAGAGTGATTAAGGTTGGAAGCACAAGGTCGCCCAGTTCAGTTCAGTGTCGCGTCAATGCGATACACTTAAAATTAAACGATACTTGCCGTTGGGTAAATATCCAAGACGTTGATGTTGGTGCGATAGACATACTCTTTGCCTGCTTGCACTGGGCAGCTGGCTTTGGTCTCACCATCAGCCTCAAATAAGGTTTTGCATGCATCTGTACCATCGAAACCAATGAAAGGGAATGGTATGCCGGCGATATCAGCGCTCACTTGATTAGTCAGCTTGGCATAATCCTTATCTACAAGCGTCGAATATCCATATTTGTGTTAATGTTTCATCAATTATAATAATGAATCAAGATGAAACTTTAAAAAATAGTACCTGGCGTGAATTTATATTCAATAACAGCTGAGTATTTCTTCTTCAGACGGCAGTACGTCTTGCGGCAGTTGGAAACTTTGACAATGTTATCCAAGTTGTCAACTTTCTTACCTGTAATTAGATAAAACAACAACAACATCATCTCATGTAACTTTCTCTTGTTGCACTCAGCGTACTGACAGTACGATTGCAGGTCAAGGTGTGAAAGAAGCAACAAACAAGCTAGCAATGAATAAGAACTGGTTGCTGATAGTGATAACACTTACCGACTTCACACTGGTTGAACAGCGCATACGAAGACGCAACGAAACTCACGATGAGCAGAACGAACAGCACCTTCATGGTTCACAAGTTGATTTGAGTATGTATTGCTATTGTTTAATGAGGATTGTGAGCACTGCCGGTGTCAGTGAAGGTGCTACGCCGTCTGGAAGAACACAGCGTTGGTCAGTGATTGTCGACTGATCTCCAAGCCTCTCAAGTTCCTTCCCACCAACTAAGGCAGGCCATCTCTCATCACGTATATCAACAATCTTTTCTCTGTAAATAATTATGCTAAAATTTAATTAGTCAAACGCATAGGTAAAACTCTCGTGTTGTAAATCACAAATAAGTGGACAACTTTATGGCAGCAAATAAAATATTTATGTCTAAATATTTCTTAAAAAGTTATTAATGAATCAATTTTGTTAATTTTAACGAACAATAATACCTTTGTTTACTCCTGAATAAAAATTGCATTTGATTATAGCTAACTTATCACGAAAACGCTGCTTATATCATAATAGTTAATTAACCACCAGTTTTTTTAAAGTATAAACTGTTGATGATTAATTTTTGTACCATAATAATATATGTATTGCAAAAACTTTTCCAAATGTTGAACAGAGCATGTTTGTTCTGCTGACCTTTAAAAGTTTAGCAAGTTGCGACTACAAACTTCCTAGGACCACCTCGTGCATACTAATTGTCAACAACCAGATGACGCGTAGTATGTATTAATGTTTTGTCATTTGAATTTGCTAGTAGTTCGAGTTTAGCGATAAGAACTCCGATGAGCATGCACCTTGAATTTTTACATACTCCTGGTTCAGCGCACTTCAAAGCGTCACATCCACTTAATGCTTGATTGAGCAAATAAGCATTCAAATCACGTAAGATGAGCAATATTTACAAATAAGTACCTACATGTTCTTGCTACTATTATGTTTCCTTAAAATAATTAATTCAATATTTGAGACACTCGAGATATAAGATATTACCTATTGTGTATCTGAAATCGCTCCAGTGGTGTGCGACAGACCACAATCTGGAATTAAGACTACTTATTATATTTATGTAGTTAATTGTAACTCCGTAATGTAACTTAAATAACAATTGTTCAAAACTCCTCAAGCGCGAAAATGATTTCTCTTAAACTTTGCCACTGGGTGCCGAAAAACTTCAGTCGCTAATGACGTGGTGACAATGCTGCTTATATTTTGCAGATTTTTAGTTGTTTCGCATATTATTTTCCTTGTTGGTTCTTCAGATGAGTATTACACTGAGTATTCCGATGTGTATTCCAATGATTATTCATGCCTAGACTCAGAATTCACCGAAGACGAAGAAGCTGCGATAGATATAATTCTAGATGGAACAGTTGGTAATTCTTAACTTTATAATTCTCAAAATGTCTTTATTACTTACGAATTATGTTCATTACTTATGAATAGGCACTCCAAAATCTGTAATATGTCTGTCCTGCCGAGCATTCTTAAGATTCTTTCTCAGAAGACAACATAATAAGGAGGTTGACGAGATAAAAGAGCGAAAAATCGGTTGCGTACTAGTACTTCCATTCGGGTACACAAAAGAAGAATGCGACGGAGTATGGAATTTGTATCAAGAGGCGGTGTATTATATTCTTGGTAATATACCTGACAAGCGGGCATTTTGCAATGTGGCATTACATCAACAAAATTGCGACGATCCAGACTACCTCCAAGTATATGATATTGTTGTTAATGAAGATTCGCCCAAAAGCAAACCAGAATCAACCTTTAACTTTGGCAAAGATAAACCGCTCAAAGTTTTGCAAATAACTGACGTCCATTATGACCCGAAGTACTACGAAGGGGCCACTGCCAATTGTAGGAACGAAATGTGTTGTATTAGTGGCCATCCTAAGAAGCCAAAAGACGCGGCTGGATACTGGACGGACTATCGCAAGTGCGACATTCCCGACTACTTTATTGACATGACCTTCAAGAACATCATTGCAAAACATGTAGTTTTCTAAAACAACATTTTAATTATACATTTCTCGTTCTTTTCTTTTTATAGAAAGATATTGATTATGTTTACTTCACTGGAGATATCATTAGCCATTGGGTGTGGAAGAATACCCAAAAAGGAAACGTCAAAGATATTGAAACGTTCTGGGGGATCTTCAAAAAGTACTTTAAGGACCACAAGGTGTATCCCATCCTAGGCAATCATGAACCACATCCGTGTAATATGTATCCGCCTCCGAGCGTGAAAGACAGGTTCTCCATTCAATGGCTTTTCGATTTAAGCGCAGAGATGTGGAAAGATTACCTCCCAGAGGAAGCGCTCAAGACAGTTCGCTATGGCGGATACTACAGTGTGAGTCCCGAAGAAGGGTTTAAAATCATTGGCCTCAATAGCAACATTGCCTACTACTTCAACTTGTAAGTTTACCTAATAACATATTGACGAAGCAAGAAAATAATCGTTTAAAAGTTGGTTAGCGTACGATATCGTAGACCCGTACGGGCAACTGCAATGGCTGGCAGATGAACTCCAAGACGCCGAAGAAAATAACCAAATGGTGCATATCTTAAGTCATGTACCAGCAGGTAAAGAGATGGTCAACTCCTGGGCGAGGAACCTCCAGCATATTATAGATAGATACAGGAACATCATTGGAGGATTCTTCACTGGCCATACCCATAATGACGAGTTCATGGTATACAAGGATCAATATGATTCAGAACCAATACTTGTCACGTATAATGGCGGCAGTTTAACGCCGTACTATGACCGCAATCCAAACTACAAAATCTATCACGTAGATCCCACTATCTATGTAAGCTATCATTCGTCTCTTCTCAGATTACTATGAACATAACCCTAAAACAATTCTTTTTGTGTTATAGGAAGTCCTAGATTTTGATTGCTACTCTATGAATGTCAGTCATGCAAATATATTTCCAGGCAGAGATCCAAAATGGTACCACTTGTACTCTTTCAAGTCCGCATACGACTTGCCGGACGTATCCCCAAAGAGCGTAGAGAAATTGGTTATGCGCATGGCAAAACATCCAGATTTGCGCATGATGTTTTATAAGAACCTTGTACGATACGCCGATACGGCTCTAGACCAGGGTTGCAATAAGAAATGTCAAAAAGACTTTATGTGTGACATTGTAAATACTGTGCACTCAAAGAAATCGAGGTGTACAAAGTTACAAGAAAAAATGCGCTTCTAAAGATAGCGGAAAACGAATTAATACATATTGAAACTTAACCTAACCTAGCTTAACTCAATCGCGGTTATTACATATCCTTATTGTTGTCTTTCCCATGACAATAATGACCCCGTCATCCTGGAGATCTTTCAATGCATCTTCGTATTGTTCCCTTGTAATCATCTGATGTGAAAGAGAAAAGAAAATCAATCAAAAGAGAAAACCAGAAAGAATCCGATGTACTTACGACACTTGAATTATCCTTCAGTTCTTGCAATAACTTAGGATACGAGAGAGTTGGCACTTTACCCTTACTCTCAATCAATTTCCGCACAACTTGCGAGAAGTCGGCTCGGCGTTTACGAGCAGCACTGCTTAAGCCAGTTGTGAGAATACCCACGTCGATCTTGCCGCTGAGCGGGTCAGTCGCGGATTGTTTAAGAGCCTCACGATGTAAACGATAAGCTTCTTCCACATCATCAACTCCCACAGTCTGAGAAAAGCGCACTTTCGCGTGTGCTTCCGCCAAGCGAATTAAAGATTCCAGTTGCCGGGGATACGCTGAGATCTGTCCGCGACCAGCGCCGATCTTACGCATATCTACATAACATTGTATGAGCTTCTGCGATGCTTCCTCACTGATCTTTGGATGAACATGTTCCTTGGCGTAGGCAAGGTAATCCCGCAAAATGGACATGTCCAGCACTTCGTCGTCTTCCTGTTGGGTGGTGTTATAATAGAGGGAAACCAAGTGCTTGGCAAGACGGCGATCGAAAAGTTCGTTCTGAGGATCAAGGATCAAAAAGATAAGATCGAAACGGGAAAGGAGCGTGTGAGGTAGTTGAACGTTCTCGATGATGGTCTTATTCTTATTCCATTGCGACTCTGAGGGGTTCGCAGCTGCAAGGATTGATGTTCGTGCATTCAGCTGGCAAATAATCCCTGCCTTCGCAATGCTGAGTGTCTGCTGCTCCATTACTTCATGGAGGACACTGCGCGTTGAGTCGTTCATCTTGTCAAATTCATCAATGCAGCAAATACCGTTATCTGCCAATACAAGTGCGCCGGTTTGAAGCACCAGCTGGCGCGTTTCTGAATCTTTCGTGACATACGCTGTCAGACCGACAGCTGAAGAACCCTTGCCTGAAGTGTACTGGCTCCTAGGCACCAAGTTGTAGACGTACTGCAGAAGTTGTGACTTAGATGTGCCAGGATCACCACAAAGCAGGATATTTACTTCAGCACGGAAGTTCGACCTTCCTGCAGTGACAAACGTCTTCTTGGTGCCTCCAAATAACTGCAGCAGAATCCCCTTTTTGACATCTTCATTTTCATAGATAGATGGCGCAAGGGCACGTGCCAGTCTTTCGTAAACATCGGGCTTCTGCGAGAGAATCTGCAAGAGTTCAATGCGCTCCGGAGGGAATCTATGATCCTTTCCGGCTTCCTCCTCATAAAGGCGTTTGGAGTCAACCTTACGGAAATGCAACACGTCGATGTGCGTTTTGTAAACTGCTTTGATACTTCGTATTCGAGGATTGACCTGTAGGGGTTGTGCTCTGTATATGCCTGTGACTGTGACGCGATCTCCAGGTTGAACACAGTCAACAAGATCATTATGTGCAAAGAGAATGACTGTGTGCGGTGTTTGTCCTGCTGGCATGTCATCAGGTGACTCCTGCAGCTTCACCAGCTGCTTATCACTGAACTGTGATCGGTTGTGCACCATTGTAAAGCAATGATTTGTGTTACAATTGGAGCAGAGCGTCGGTTCAGCAATTCGGCCACGATCTATCTCAACCGTTGTGGAGAACGAGCAAACAATGCACTTGAAGAACGCTTCGCGCATTTCCGGCATGATATTGGATGCTCGAATGACCATACCACTAATAGTGATCAATTGATCAATGTCTTCAGGGTTCAATGACCGCATGTTGCGCGTCTTCTCGCAGTTGAAGGGGCGCACTTGGATCTGATGATCCAACACTGCAGCCGGATATCGCTCGTAGAACATCTCGTTCACGGTCATGTCGAAAGTGGGGATAACTTCCTGAGGGTAGCACACGAGTTGCCGATAGAGATTCTCATCGAAAGTCTCCAAGTGTCCGCAGTTGACGTTCAAGAAGGGCTCCTCCAGGGTGTGAATCTCCTCCAGCTTTTGCAAGTACAACGGTTCGTTGACATTCATCCCTTCGCCGACCTCGTCCTCTTCTGCATTCGGGTCGATATATCTTAGGATGAACTGCTTGAACTTCTCTTTGCATTGTGACACCGAAACGTTCGTGCCCCAAATGACAAGATGTGGTGCGTTCGAATCAGTTTCTGTAGTTTCCTGTATGGGCTCCAACTGTCAAAAATGTTCGAAATGTAACAGTTAAAACGCAATAACAAAAAAACATGTAAAAAGTGACAAATTAGCCAAAACCCTATAAAAAAAATTATACTAGCATATTCCACTATGCAGCTCTTAAGCGCAGTTTACACCACTATCCTCACGCTGGGTAAACACCTAGTGTCGATGTGTTTGCCAATGGTGCGAGTTTTTTTGATCGCCGCCGTGGTGAACGTTACGTTACTGTTTTTATACTGTGTGCTGCAGCGTTTAAACTGCATAGTGAGGAACAGCATCGCCGCCAGCACTAAGCAGGCAAAGAAATATTTCATATATAACCTGGAGGACTGTCCCATATGCTTCCAACCGTTCTGCGATCCAATACGGCTACAGTGCGGCCATCTTGCATGCCTCGAATGCTTAACCCTCTACTGTGACATGAGCACCGTGCCTGCTTTCCCTTCCTGTTCCCTTTGCCGCGAACCCATAAAAGAATTCATGTATTTGCAGGGCTATACCACCCGCGAAAACCCAACCGAAATGAAAGACAAATTACTCAAACAACTCAGAAAACACGTCTATCAGCAGACCTTCCTGGACAGGCTACGCAAACACTACCGACAGATCTACTGCAAGCTGATGCTAACAACGATGGGTCTGACCATTATTCTTTGCGTGTTTCTCGACTACTGTGGAATCTAATCTCTAAATCTGTAACATTAACTCACCGCATCTGATCCAATGTTCACCTGACGCAGACGCTTGTCCGACCTTACATCAGGCCGCATACGAATAGGTGTCCCACGTATTCCAGACCGGGGCGTCTTCACAGAGCCTAAAGAACTCGGCGTGCCGTAGTTCAACGGAGAACTTAAATCTATCTCGCTCATGCCTACCGCTGAATAAAAAAAATTACTATTTGATTGTTAGTTTATAAGTTTTTGAACTTACGGGCAGCTGGGCTTGTTGGTACGACTGCGTGCACTGGAGAGGTTCCTGGTACGTCGGAGGCGTCCCCAGCTGAGTCTCCAGAGGCTGCTTTCTTCCCTCGGCCCCATTTCATCGGTGTAGTTACTTCGTCGTTCTTGCTCTTCGAAGGGGTGCTACGTACAGATCTCCGAGATGGAGTGGCAGGCTGAACACTCGGGGGCCGCAGGGGGCTGCTTTCAACCGCTGCATCGCGAGTACTTGGAGTACGTCGTGTTGAACGACGAGGAGTGTTTGTACGTGAAGGTGTACGAGAGCCTCTTGGAGGAGACGACATATTTAAAAGCTTCCAACGATATACAACGCAATATCTAGTTAGACACCTAACAACACAACCGCCAAACGTCTTTAGTTTACTTTAGGTTAAGCAGATGTTTCTGGCGGGAAACTTATTCGGCTTTAAGAACATGCAGCGCCATGTAGTGTTCGTCTCAAAATAGAATTAACTAACCTAGCGCTATACAATTAGTAGTGTCAAAAAGTGGTACCACTTCCTGCATTTGTTTTCATTTGTAAACTAACAAACATTCAGTATAGAGACAAGAAGTACTAACGTTCTACGCTATATATACTGAAAATTTAATGTAAGTAATTGGCTTGAAATTATTGATTGTAACATTACAAGAAAGCATTGTTCACTGATATATTTCCTTCTCAGTTTCAGACTCTAACCTTAACCACAATGTCATATCAGCTCTACAGAAATACAACTCTTGGTCACACTTTGCAAGAAAGTTTGGATGAATTAATACAGGTGTGATCTGAATACTGTTTGTTGTATCCTGTTATTATTAAGTTATTTTACAGTATGGTCAGATCACGCCACAATTGGCGTGCAAAGTTCTGCTGCAATTTGATAAGTCGATCAACCAGACATTGGCTACAAGAGTCAAGTCCAGAGTCACATTCAAAGCCAATAAGTTGAACACGTACCGCTTCTGTGATAATGTTTGGACTTTTATGCTGAATGATGTGGAGTTTCGCGAAGTGCAGGAGATTATGCAAGTGGACAAAGTGAAGATTGTAGCTTGTGATGGGAAGAGTTCGTCTAATGCAGCTGGTGATTAAGTTTAATATATTTTATTATTGTGATTTAAGTAATGGGACCTTGCTGATTAAAAGTTTTTAATTTAATAAATTAAGAGAGATTAAATTGTCTGATAATAAAGAAACGTAGTGAGATAAATTTAGAGAAAGAGAGATAAACGATGTGTACCAACATAAAACAAAATCCACCAGAATAACATGTCTGCCGGTTTATCAACAATTGAAATCAGTGTTAGTGTTGTTATATGGTCTTCAGCTGTGTTTTACTCACTTTACAGTTTTTACCAATCATGCAGAAGTAAGTTGATGACTGAAAACCCGATATATGAGTGATAATTCGCTTTGGTTTTAGTATTTGATTTCTTAGAAGACCCATATGGTGATTTCGCACCCGGCTGGTCGGTTATAAATCGTCGAATTGATGTTGCTGATCCTGAATGGCAAACTTATTTAACCTACTTAAGAACAAGTGTGCTTTGGCTCGCCGTGCATGCAGTTTTAAGTGAACTGGTTAAGACAAGATGGCACACCGCACAATCGATCCATTGGTTTCACGTTTTCTTTTGTTTCACATTCATGTCCATTTGTTTGCACCCTAAAGTGATACTCATTATCACATTGCAGCCATTTATGTTCCTTGTTTTCTATTATTTTCGAAGCAAACGCGTGATTTGGTGTGGAGCTATTGGGTGTCTGGCAATGAACACTTTGTACAAATATTCTCAGCAAGTTCTGTTCGAGGGAGTTCCTGATATTGAGTTTACTTTGGCCATTCTGTCAGTATTTTGGACCAACTTAAGATGCTTGAGTTATTTCTTAGATAAGTTTAATGATTCTGTATCCAAAGTATCGGTCGTGTCATACTTGGGATATTGCTTTTATTTGCCGTTGTTTCTTTGTGGACCGTTTGTAAAGTTCAATGAGTATGTTCAATGCACGAAGGTTCATTCTCATTCCAATCGAAGAGACCGTTCATGGATCTTGGTAAAAAACTTAAGTCGGATATGTTTCTGGTTATACCTTACGCAGTTTGCCTTGCATTACATTTATGTAAACCCAATGGCCTATCAGATTGATGTGAGTGGCGTAAATAGTAAGTTATTTTATTTTGTTATTGATGTTTTCTTTTATAGCATATAAAAAAGTTTGATTCCTGGACTATTTATGGATATGGATACGCTATGGGGCAATTCTTTCATCTGAAATATGTTATTATCTATGGTTTTAACTCAACATTTGCTGCCTTTGAAACCATTCCTGTCCCAAGATGGCCGAAATGCATAGGGAGCATCCATTTATACACAGATATGTGGAAATACTTTGACGAGGGCTTCTACAAATTCACACTTAGGTACAATCCATACTTGAAATCCTCACAGGAATGGTTAAATTGATATTTATTTGCAGTTATATTTATATTCCACTCCTGGGTAAACAACGGCCAGCGTCTGGGGGCCGACAACTGCTCATAACTTTCATCTGCTTCGCATTCGTCTACGTTTGGCATGGGATTGAAACCAACATCTTCCTTTGGACAGTGATCAACTTCCTATGCGTCTCTGTCGAGAGAATATTTACTGCATCTCTGAAAACTGATCTGGGAAGAGGCCTCTTGGCATGTTTGAGTCCCCAATGGAAAATTCGCCTGCAGGGAGTCATTGCCTCCCCTTTGACGGCCGTCTCGGCCATGTCTAATGCGTATTTCTTTGGCGGCAAAGATGTCGGTGATGCATTCTTCCGGCATTTTGTTTACAGTGATTTCTCTGCCAAATTGACGTTATTTTCCCTTCTTTATACTTGTACTCAAGTCTCAATTGAAGTCAAACGCAGAGAGAGTTTACTGCAAAAGCGAATAGACTAATTTGAATTATTTATAAAGTTTAAACTCAAAAGTATTCTTCCAGTATTCTAAATCGTATAACATAATATATATAAGCATTTAATTGCGTTTGCGTCTATTCATTTCAAGGCGCTTTAAAGCTTCGCGTCGATTCTTTTCCATTAGATCCTGTTTTTTCTTCATTTCCAATTTGGCCAGTGCCTGTCGTCGTTTTTTTTCTATCTCATCAGGAGAGCATTTCAATGGTTGTGAATCGGCAGCTAAAGACAACGAATTAAGTATATGTTTTGTGAATGGAAATGAAAATGTATACTTACAAGAAACATTTAATACTAATTGTTTGCGAGCTTTCAATTTTTCCAAAGCCGCCAATCGTTTACGTTCGATTTCCTCGCGCATCAATTCATCCGCGGTTTGTTTCACGAAAGCATCGCCAAAACTTAAACTCTTCGTCCTGAACTTTAGTACATCTCCCGGCGGTGTACTAACCCTGTGACTGTTCCGATCATCGTCCATATTTGCTGAGCCTGCAGCGTGAGTTTCTTCATTCTTCTGATCCACCTTCCCCTTTGGCTTATCAACTAGGTTATTATTCTCCGCCGTGAAGAAAATTTCATCGTCAAAGTCTTCAAACATGGCGTCTAAGCTATCGTCCACTGCAAATTGCTTAATTTTATTCCTAAAACTGCTGGCGGCATTTTGTGGCGACTCCAATACATTCGAACTCAAAGACTTTGTCAGCGATCTAGGACTGGCTAATGCTTTCTTAACTTTAGGGGTTGTGCAATTATCAGTCGTTTGAAGTTTCTCTTCAACTTGCTGACTGACTAGAATCAGATCATCTTCCAACGAGTCATTGAATAAATCATCTTCGTTGTTTTCTGTTGCAAAATTTGACAGCTCATCGAACATGAATGTTGACGACTGGGCAATGTTAATTTCTTCTTGAAACGCTCGCAGTTCATCTTTTATTTTATCAAAGGAAGCTGGACATTCACTGGCGACCGTCGCTTTCTTGACAACATGGTGCGGAGATTGTTGAGCCGGAAGTATTCGCTTTGGCTTTCTCCTCCGATTAGCCTTTGTTTTTGATTGCGGCGAATTCCAATCCCAAAGCACATCGACATCGTCGATTGATTCCTGTGTGCACGGGATAAACACTGGACTGTAGTCAGCTGCATTGCCTCTCCTAGTATTCAATGGGCTTCTGTTGCTTAGTACATCTGCTTGAACGAATGAAATGATATGATGACAAAAAAATTGTATGAAATGTACTTTTACCGTTTGATTTTAATTTTAAGTAATTCTTCTTCATATCCATTGCGCCCTCACCATATCCACAATAGTTTTTGATGAATCAACAATCACAAAATGCACAACTACAAGTATAAAGTTTAAAGGTAATTTGTATATTTTTGTGGTTATGTTATTAAACTTGTGGGTGCATGGCCGCCAACTAACAGGGAATTTCATGTTGTTTCGTTCGATGCGCGGCAAAATCTAGCAAAACAGCTGTAATAGTGCAACAAGTGCATACAAGATTTGTTTATATGAATGTTTAACATGTACCTGATAAGAAATGTCAAAATTAGTAATAATCACGTGATAATAAATAGTCAGTAAGTCCCAAAATGTCTGGTACATTGAACAAAGTGTTTGTTTATGGAACATTAAAACGAAATGAACCAAACCATCACTGGTTCTCTAAGGATCAGCAAGGGAAATATAAATTTATTTCAAGTGCAACCACATTAGAACGATACCCATTGATCATAGGAACAAAGTACAACGTACCATTCTTGTTATACAAACCTGGTATAATTATGTTCACAAAGCACAACCATTTAACAATTTCATGATCAAATTTTATTCAAGGTACTGGACATTATGTTCAAGGAGAAGTTTATGAAGTGGACAATAAAGTGTTCGCCAATCTAGATATCCTTGAGGATCATCCAGAGTTCTACGTCAGGGAATTGAAGGAAGTTCAAACGCCGAACGGAGACAAGATGGCGGCTTGGATTTATTTCATTAAAAACTTCAGGAATGAATTACTGTCGGAAGAGATGCTGACGTCATACAGCGATAGCAATGTTCGTCGATACGTCAATAAGTATTTACGGGACCCGAGCGCGTCCATAAAGTCAATGATCTTAAGCATTGATCACTGAATATATCCATGTTTCAGTGATGAGTCAACCCTTGAAGATTTGCAATAACACAGAAGAGAAAAGAGTGCATTTCTCAATATAGTATGTGGTATATTTATAGTTATATACATCATCTCTCTTTGTTGATATAAATAACCATGAAACAAGGATCAAAAACTCATTAAAACAAAACGAAATGAGCCTTTTGTACAGATATCTTTTTCTTTTCAAATTAATGTAGTAAACAAGTAAATCGACGGAAATGCTTTCCCAGAAATAACGTACACGTACACAAAACGCGAAACAGTCAACCAATGAATACATGAGTGAATTTCAAAACCATTTGTTCATCATCTGCACATGTATTTCATACATCATTTATGATACAATTACTGTTCAATAATTTGTTTGTGAATTTCAGAGGAAGGTGTTGGTTGTTGAGTTGCTCTCCCATCATTCGTATGTAACCACGGCGTTCGCAACCAGCAATAATAATAATAATAAAAGCGAACGAAAAGAACAAGTTCAAGTCATACACTGGGTTGACGAATAATTATATTATTACATACTTATTTCATACGATTGTTGGGGCTGAGCGTACTAGACAGTGACTTATTCATATACTAGCTATCGTTGCTTAACGTGTTATACCGATTACCCAAGCTGAGCTTCTGCGATTGCCCGCTGTTCTTCGTCTGCTCGACGTATCTCAGTGAATTTGACTTATTATGTGACACTACTTCAAATGAGCCCTCAGCGCGTGCTCTAAAACATCAATAACGGAAAGCAATGCAATGAAATAACATTGGACAAACACAAGCAACACCAATCAATACCCTACCTTCTAGCATCTTTGCCTCCGGCCAGAGTAGGGAAGTATTCTTCGTTATGAATATCAGGTGCGACCTTGGACGACATTCGTAAAGTAGGAGCTGGCTGATTGCGTTTGCTTGGAGGAACGTACGCGCCACCAACGACATTCGGTGTGGGAGCTTCTGGCTTCAAATCCACTTTGGGGGCCTCTGCCGTGGATGACTCCATGCGTTTCCAGGGCCCCACTTTCCTCTCGGGCTCCCCAGACTCATCGTAGGTCATTTGTTGCTGCTCGTTGCAATCCTGACTGGGATTATTACTATCCGCCTCTGAATGTATGTTTAAATTGCCAATCTTTAAACCGGTATAGTCTTTCTTCTCCTCCTCGAAGTCCCGCCATTCGTCCTGCTCCTAATTTCAAGCGGAAACAAACAAGATGGAATGAAAGGAGTGTTACAATATGGCTGATCTAACCTCAAAAATGACAATTTCACATTTCGCACGAAATGAATGAGCTAAAGAGGTTAAGCGAGGGGTTGAATATTAAGGGGTAGGTGACTTACGTGATTCTCCGTCGTATGGTCAGTTGCCTCCTGGGGTTTTTCCTTTTTGGTTGACTTGTCGATGACCTTCTTCGCGTTGGCGATGTCATTCTCCAGCTTTTTAGCGACCTCGTCGGTCGTGGCAAACTTCTTGGTCGTTTTGGACTTCTTCCTGTCCTTTTTGGCGAAGAAGTCATCAAGGTCTGCCATTCTCAGGTTATGGTGAAATACTCGGAAGATAAAGGGAAGCGCGACCGTCGCGGACGCAAACAACTCTGCAGAAAAATGCGAAATGTGAACAGAAACGCGCTGTAGGAAGAATGCAGCGGCGGTGGCGGTGAACGTTGAGCGAAATTATTCACAACGCGACAGATGCTAACCCAAATGCAGCGCACACCGCACCGTCCTCGCCGTGAACGGAAGATTTTCGCTTCGACTGACATTCCATTGACATCGGATGTAGATCGCGCATGGCAACGCTGTAAGATAACCTCATCTATTTAAAAGTTTTGAAACTATATGGATTTTACAAATCAATTTACTTTTACGAGTATTAAAGCGCATAATAATATCATTGTATTAATTTTTGTATGATATTTATGACTTCTTACAGGCAAAACGGTTGGAACGTTCAATTGGGTCAAACATACAGCGTTTCTAGAACATTTCCCTAGAGCACCGAAGAGTAAACAATAATTTTCGATTTTAAACTGCATGAAAGTCAGATTCAGGCAGTGTGAGTTCCGCATAGGACAGATTTCGACAAGTTTTTCAATTGGTTTCAATTTTTTAGCGGGGATATTGTAATTTTGTATTGCGTTGATGATATTATCATTCTGGTTGCCATTTTCTAGTATATATTTCGTGAGTTCTAGAGCAGGTTGGCATTTGTTATTTAAGATACAACAGATCTGGCAGTAATTCGTCAGGTTCTTTGGACAGACACATTCTTCGAGATTGATTCTTGAGCATTCATTTGAATTACAACCATTGCGGCTGCAGGTAGCTTGAAAGCCACACTTTCTGGGTTTTTCTTTTTTGGAAGTTGATTGGTAAGTACATGGCGTATAAATATACTTCTTACAATGCTAAAATGTAAGTCATTTTTGTATTATTTATTGTAAAATACACAAAAATAGTTGGGTTTCTCACCAAACCTAATGAAGAAAGGTTTCGATAGGTGCAATCTGCTTTACAACACATTCCCTGCATCGGATGACACTCATATCCTTCATAACGATTGACTTTGCACTTCTCTACATTGCTCAGGGACAAACAACAGTGATCAAAATGCAGACATTTGTAAAAAGAACCGCAATCGCATTCCTCGCCAGGCTCCAAAATACCATTTCCACAATGTGATGCGGCACTGAACTGGAAACAACCTTGTCTCTTCTTCAAAACGTTAGATATTTGAGTTTTAGAGCAGTTTGAAAATTGCCCGAGGTACGTCTTGTCTTGATCACCGGCTTGGCCATTCATTATGAACCCAGAGCACTTTGGGTTTGTTGAAGGGTCATGTTGCGCCCCGAAACTGTGACCGAGTTCATGAGCTAGTGCATGGTCTGCCAAGGTTTGAGGTATCAGCCCTCCTTTTATATGCTTATAGGTAACAACCACCACATTGGTATTGACAACCCCATTAGCACAAATACCTCCATCTATGACCATATGGGTACCGAAGAAATAGTTTTCTGCGACAAAACTCAACCCAATCACATTGTCTTTGAATGTTTGTGCAGTGAAAGTAATGCCGAGACAACAGCTTTTGAATTTTTTCACTCTTGAAAGGTAGCTGATGTACTTGTAGCCATCCATGGGCGAAGATTTGTATTTAGGTCCAATCTTTTCTTGTGCAGCAGAATGGGTAAGAACGTGGACGTACTTTATCTTGAAACCTATGTTATCAGGAAACCCATCATCGTCAAAGTCCGTACTGCGATATAATGAATCAACGCGGTTCAACGAATTCAACACGATCGCGATTGATAGCTCAGGGTCTCTATGTCCCACGAATCTGTAGAATGAATAATCTATTATCACAATCACAGAGCAGGTACGTCCATAATTCAAGCGCTTTTTAGTTATGTAATCATGTGTGTTGTGATGGTTAATCACCACCAGCTGCTTGTGGTGATCAATTTCTCTTGGCGAAGGATTAATTGTATACATATCATTTCCTATACGTATTGTACCTAAGAAGTAATCATTATGTATGTAACCTTCTGCCAAGCTGGTGCTCTCCAAAGAATCAACATGGCCGCTGGCAAATGCAATATCCCATTGGCTTAAACTTTGTGCCTCGACTCGCAGACAAATGTTATATTGCTTTTCTGCGTATTTAAATTGAAAATCGATGCATTCCTCAGATATATTCGTATCAATTGTATGTCGTTTGTTGGGGTTTGTCCTCATTTCCAAGTTTACTTTTGTGTTCCCCAACACAAACGATTGCTTTAGTTGGTTTGGATCGACAACAACGTATACACTCCATGCCTGGGCCCACAAAATAACAGACAATAAACCGAAATAATTAACAAAAACAGGACACATTATGAATTTACACGTGACATTTGCGAAAATCAGTTTTTATTTGTTAAACAATTTGCAATACACAATTAGATCTTCGTACATATAATTTATACATCAATTTGTTTTAAGTATGCAACATTTATTTGACATTGAATTTAATTCATTCTTCATTCATCCAGTCATTCCTTGTAGTATCAAACACTAAATATACATAAATATATTATAAGGGTTCCTCCAAATCAGTAATAAATTTGAGCCGGATATCAACATTGCACATAAAATTTCTAGGCACATTCAAAACTCGTGCGTACTCAAAATACAAATCGCTGATTTCACTTCGTATAAGCGCATATTAACACATTAATAAATATTATATCACAATATGTATCAAACTGGAAAGGTAGTATCGTAGTAGTAGATTAATTGCGTCAACTGTGTTTGGTTTGTTGTTCTTGTAACATTAGTAAATGCTGGTAAATTGCAAAAATATTGTATACATATAAAACACCCTGCATATATTGTGTCTCGGTGAATGCGCATGTTTGCCAGTAATTTTTATCACACAATACGCATCATTGAATAACGTACATTACATAAATGCATCTAACATTTGACAATGAGTTTGAGCTAACATATCATATCACTCCATTCGTTTTCCATCTAGTAAAACAAACTTTAAATAACACGCCAATCTGATATTGTCCTTTCAACCAGCATTGAAAGACACACATTTGTTGCTTGTTTAACATGTATAACAAACAACTAACTACCTATGAAAACGCAGTAAATTTGTATAATAAAAATATATCTGTGTCATCAAAAATAAATGCAGCACACACTGTACTCAAATATACATATGTATGCACCAAAGCATGAAAGCTATCGCAAAATCGCAATAATTGATTAGCGCTTGTGCTTGGAGTGTTCACATGAGCGGCGCCGAAGTGCCCGAGGCAGTCTGTTTCAAGACGGAGTCATGATGATGGAGCACTAAACTCCCAACAAGCGCAACGAGCGCTCGGTCCAGCCAAGTGACTGGGTTCGGATAGACCAATCCACCTTCGTAGAAACCCAAATGCCCACCATGGGCGACTTCCAAGTAAAGGGTGCGTTTGCGCCGCTGGGCATAGTCCTTAATGGGCTCCAGCAGTTCCTCGTGGACGATGGGGTCATCTTTGGCATTGATAAACAGCATGGGCACCTGGATGTTGTCCAGGTAGTTGATGCACGAGCTCCATTTGTACAGTTCCGTGATGGACCGGAAGTTGGCGATCTTGCGCGTATACGCGTGGTCCAGCTCCGGCAACGTCGCAGCCGAAATGATCTCGTGCTCGACGAGTCGATGTCGCGTCTTCACCTCTTCGCTAAGCAGCACGTGCCGATGGCGCAGGATAATGCCCTTCATATTCTCAGTCATCACGTACAAGTAAAACCGTCGGAAGTTCTGCCAATTGAGCAGATATTGCGTACCCCTATACCGAAAAGCACCCAAAATAATGTAAAGCTAAATTCATCTGGACTTTTCCATGTGCACAATACTCACTTGATGGCGTTGTACCCTTGACAGATGGAAATGCAGCCGATTATTTCCCGTGGACGGTCGACGGTCCGTTCTAGCTCGCCCATGTACTTGGTGACTATGTTACCTCCAAGACTGAACCCCACGCAGACGAGTTGGGTATGCGCGTGACGCACCAGCAGGTTCACGAGCATTTCATGGAGATCGTCAGTGTTGCCATAGCTGAAGATGCGCGGGGACGTCACCGGGACACTGTGCAGTGCGCCGACATGATTCAGGACTGCGCAGCGGTACCCATGGCATTGCGCCCAATGCACAAATGTCCGAATGTACACACTCTCAGAAGTGTTTCCAATGCCGGGAACAATGGCTAAAGTGATATCATCTACAAAATTGAATTGATTTAAACATAGGTTAAGTCCTCCTTTAATATTTGAAAATCATACCTTCGCTTATTACACCTAAGGGTTGATACAAATCGTAGGTGAGTGTACTGTCGTCAGCCAGCGTCAAATAGACGCGTTCGCCGATAGGCCACGGACATCGCACGCGCCCAATAATACTGTGAAGTATGGTTTGTATGTGACCACTGAACCCCCACAGACGGGTGGGTACGTAACTGGAAGAAAATGAAAATAAACGGCGTTAAAAGCGGTGAAACAGTCAATTTCCATTTGCATTCATGACATTTTATCGATTCGACGTTCAGCAGCATAACATAACACGCACCGCACCGACTTCCACGCATATACGCAGTTGCGTGGGGAAACCGTGTCAACCACGTGCGATTTAAGGACGAAGAAGTACGAGTATATGTCCAGCCATATAGCGTGATGAACTGAACGCAGTTGTAATATGTTATTATATTTATTACCCACATGTTGGTACACAATGGTAAAATCAACGACATAAACGAGTAGCCAAGCGAAATTGATTAATGTCGACGATAAGGCAGCAAAATATCCTTTACAACATGCTATACTTAATACTTATTTTTTATTTATTTTGTTTTTTAAACAATCGTTTGAAGTTCAAGGTACACGTTTAAAACGTTTTTTGCATTACGCATCAATTTGTTCCGGAATGTTCGTACAAAGATAACGTTTCGTTGATGGTCTTGACCCTAATTTAACAACCATTTAAACTCAGAGAATCACGTACAAGGACATTTAATGAATCCGCGAATTAATTAAGTAAAGTATAAATTTGCGAAGGCGAAATGAGTCATTTTAGTAATAGAAGATCTGAATTCGAAGGTTAGATTATACCTATTAAGTATACAGCAATCAAATTAGACGAATATATGTATTACATTATTATCCTGTCCTGTTTCTTTCCCATCTTCCTGTCGGATTATCTGAAAGACAGTAATTTATGGGACGAAATCCTGGAAGACGACAGGATAAGATAAATTGCTACTACTTCGCGAGAATTCCTGGCGCCGCGGCGGCAGTGACGAAATGACGTCAGACTATAATTGGAAAAAGGTACATTGACTCTGATCTTCCATAAAAAACAAAACTTTCTACATATTTGTGCTCTAATAATATGTATAACAAGTTGATTTCGTTTGCCAAGTTTCCCGAGAGAAGTGTCTTAATGTGGTGATAATAAAACTGGCCATAAAGTAAATATGAGTTTAGTACTTCTGGTCATTTACAGTTTCCTGATTGGTCGATAAGCAAGCAAGTGAAACAAATGAAAAATAAAAAGTTAACAATGCTTAATTGTCGATCCACTTAAACTTGCAAATTGCATACCTCACTCATAATAGGTGCGCTCGCTCGCTTTCATTCAACGAAGTGTATTTATATCCGTGATTATACAAGTATATAACATAATTAGTACGCAATTCGCACTTTGCTTGCTAGGTGAATAAAACTACAAAATAAAAACTTCCAGAACTTTCCTTTTGAATGCGATTGATAAGCAAAGCAAAGGTTTATCTAAGTTCTAAGTACATACCTACATATAGGTTTTTGGTATTAGTCACTCAGTCATCAAGTGATCTGTGCCAGACAAATTTACAGATAACTGCGAAGTGTATCATGTATCAAGGAAGCCATTTGCAAAATTAAGCACGCAAGCAGTTATTGCATGATTAGGAACAATTGACAATGATTAGTTGGCGTAAATTATTCACTTCAAAACGATTATGTACTCTGCATCTGAATTAATAATGCATAATAATCTTCCTTTTTGCAAGAATATTAAATTATTTAAGCCCATAAATTGGTTGCCTATATATGGCGATAAATTATTTCTGCCCACACACATCCTACATTCGTACTCAATTTGCATTGCCAATCAAAACTTCATACCAATGTGACGAATTATTAATAATAGCATTATTGCTTGCTATGCATTCTGAGAAACCAATAACAGAGTGAGTTATCTTGAACTTGTGACTCACTTCCTACCTTTCTGAAGGTTATTTTTTATGCACATAACAATATTATCTAATGGTCTGCAAACAGGTAACTTATTTCATCCCATTTAAGTTCATTACTTTGCAAACACCAAGGCAAACGGGCGGACGCACGCGATAAAGCGGAAACGCCTCGGAAAATATGGAAACAAATGGATAATCAATGGCTTGCCAAATGTTACACACTCTATTCTGGGTGAATAACCTTCTCTCCTCTTAAGCACACTTCTAGAACATTCCAATTGCATTAAACAAATGAAAAAGAATGGAACTTTTCGCTGACAATCGAGTTTGTTGAAACTATAACTATAAACTGTACATGTAAACAATAAGATAAGAAAACTCAACTTACGGTTCGCGTACCAGCGGCGCGATCTTGTTGATCGTCTCCAGGAAGGTGACATCACCGCACCAGATGAGCGGCTTCTGCGGCTGGCTGTGCACATTGAGCATCCGAAAAAGGATGCATAAGATGACGGCGATCACCGCCAGCAGGGCGGTCGACATTTTCCTTCGCTTCAGTTAGAGCTCGCTACAAATCTTCACAATTCTCGCATGAACCCCTGCCTCTCACTTTACAAAGCTGAATTACCATTGAAATTTCGTGGAGGGCTTGTCATCCAAATGCGTTATTATTGTGATGACATGCCGACCGCGACAATCGCATTCATGACCACCTCGCATGCCACTTGATCACATACTGAAATGATTGGAGCAGGTCGAGGTGCTGCAATGGGATTCCTGTTGTACGATGAAAACCTTGGAGACGCAACTAGTAAATCGCGCTGAAGTTCGACTGGTTGCCTACAACGCACTCCAGTGGTTGCTAAAATATAAACATTGATTCAATTAATTCACGGAATAGGCGAGAAGATAAATTGAACGAAAGTTTTAATACGTTTTACCGCTTGGCGTAACCGGTGATTTGCAAGCAAGCAATATGCAAATATCAATGTCATTAACATTCAGGCAGTAATCGCGCAATCTGCGAGTGCTTTTACCTATCAGATTTACGACATCGCGGAGGAGAAAAGTGAAATCACTTTCATTCTCCCGGTGCTGCTCACTCACTTCTTGCATCTGAAAATCTAATGGTAATGGCACTAACTTGGCGGGTGCAGTAAAAGTGCATTCAGGCCGAATGGCAGAACCGTTGGTGCAGTCAAAGTGTTCAAACTTCTTTCCAAAGTTGTCTCTTCACAAAGTAATATAAGAACTTAAGAATCAATCGTAAGTTAGTTGACTAATATTTCGTAAACAATAATCACGACTTATCCCACGACTAGTTTAAGTTAGCCAAACGCCAATTTTAATTAAAAGTCCCTAGATTTTGATTGAGATTAATCTTAAAGTGAGAGTGAAATTGCACAAGTTCAATGCAACGATTATTACCGCGATTGCACTTACGCTTGCCTCTTGGCATTAAACTTGCAAATGAAAACCCGTTCTTCCTTAACATTGGCGTGTTCAGAACATGCACCAACTGTTATAAATGATTACCATGATTAAACCTCCTTGTGTTCCTGTTTATGTTACAGATGCAATCCGCCATCTTGAAGTTGATCCTGTTTTCGCTCCTGATCGGACTGACAAAAGCCGCCCATTTTCGCATGATGTTCTTCACGGTTTTGGGCCTCGCGGGGCTCTGGATGATGAACAGTATCGCGCGGAGCAGCGGTGCCGGAGGAGGTGAGCTCGGGGAGCGAAGCGCTTTGTTTCCAAACTTTAGCGTGGCCAACCTCGCAAGTCGATTCCTCACCAAACGCTCTGTGGATCCTCTGGACGCTGGAGTTCCTTTGGTCAACTGGGAGACGGTCTTACAACACGACATGTCTACTTGCGCACGCAGCTACGTCTGTCAGTTATCTGCCAGCACCGACGAAGAACTGCTTCCCGTAGAGCATGTCATGCGTGACCTGATCAAGCAATCGGTGGAAGAAGACATTTCATGGGCGCGGAAACAAATTCAGCATGCGGTGAAGACTGGGGAAAAGTGGAAGAGCAAATCACACTGCATGAAGGCATACAAGAAATGTCCATATTCAAGCGCGACCATGCTCAGACTGTTGCAAGCGTTCGATGAACGCACATAAGTCAATGCTTTGTGGGTGTGTGTGGAATTGTTTGTTTATTTAAATTAATTTAAATTCGCTATCAAAATGTTTACCTTGTTACTTTTTACCTTTCGTCTTGCCTGTCTTACCGCCAGGAGCAGCTTGTCCTGTCGCTGCAGCTAGTTGTTTTTTCAATCCCAACAAAATATCCACTTGCGGTTGCCATTCGCTCTTCGCAGCGCCACCTTCCTTAAGTTTTCGTACAAGTAGCGCCTAGATTTACGTAAATATTATAAACCTTGTAATAAACTTACTACGAAACAAGCCTACCTGTTTGTTAACACTTTCCTCCAGTCCACCAACATCACCCTGACTGTTTGAATTTGTTGCCGCCGGCGTGGCCGATTTTTGTGCGGCTTCCAACTGTTTTTTTAATTCAAGTAAGCGTGTCACCTCTGGTTGCCATATTGTTTTATCAGCGCCACTACTTTTCAGTAAACGCACTTTATCTCCTTGTTCTTTCACCGCTTTCTCCAAAGATGTGACATCAAGGTTATTCTGACCTTCGCCTTGCACTTGGCTTTGACTCGGCTTCACCTCTTTTTGCGCTTTTTGTGCAGCCTCCAACTGTTTTTTCAATTCTAGTAAGCGTGTTACTTCCGGTTGCCATTTTACCTTTTCCGTTCCGCTGCTCTTCATAAGCCGTACCTTGTCCGCCTGTGACTGCACGGCCTTCTCCAGATCAGCAACATTTTCACTAGTTGCAGGTTTTTGCTGCCCGCCGCCAAACCGCTGACGCAATTCTTCAATACGTGCGTTCTCCAGCTTCTCGAAGAGAGGAGCGGGTTTTCCAATCTTGTGCCCTGCGGGCAATAATTGCACAATGGCCGGATTCTCCGGTGTCAGAATGAAAGTCTCTTTGGGTGCCGCCAGCTGCTGCCGTAGTTTTCGTGCAGATTCCGGCATGTATGGGAAGAGTAACGTTGCGAGCACACATGCAATGTTCACGCAGATGCCAATTACCGTACCAGCACGTTCACTATACAAAGATAATGAATAAACAAACAAATCGACAATGAATGTGCATTGTCACATTAGTTTAAACTTACACTTGTTCCTTGGTGCCTTTCAATAGCACCCATGGCTGGGTAGCTTGCATATATTGATTGCCATGTTTGGATATCGCAAGAATATGGCGGATACCATCACGCAACTTGCATTTTTCCACTGCATTACAATAAGCGACAACTTCTCGATTACAGAGCGCTAACACATTATAATCATCATCGTTTGGATGCATCTCTGGTATGGTAGAGTTGAAAAACTTTTCTGTGAATACCAGTGCGCTACACCAGTTGCATACATTAATTGTGGTCCCCTTTTTGAAGGTTAAGGTTCACTTACCGATTCACAAAGTTGCCGAAATTATTCAATAACTCCGAGTTGTTCTTCAGCGCTAAATCCGACCAACTAAAGCTGGTATCCTGACCCTCAGGACGGATATACAAGAGGTAAAAGCGCCAAATATCGCTGGGTATCCCAGTATCTTGAGCGTCATTGCCAAAGACGCCTACGCCGCGAGACTTTGAGAATTTGCCGTCTTCGTAGTTTACATACTCAGTCGCCATTATATGAGAGACTAGTGTATGTCCCATGTTAGCACCCATGAGACACCCGGGGAACATAACCGAGTGGAAAGGCACATTATCCTTGCCCATAAACTGATAGAGTGTGATCTGAGTACCCTTGGCAGGCTGCCACCACTGCCGCCATTCTTTAGTGTACCGTTCAGTGATAGACATGTACCCAAGAGGGGCGTCAAACCAAACGTAGAATACTTTATCCCTGAAGCCATCAATGGGCACAGGGACACCCCATTTAAGGTCACGCGTGATGCAGCGTGGTTTCAGGCCTTCACGCATCCACGAGCGAGTAATTACCCTGGCATTTGGCGTCCAGTCGTCGGCAGTGCGCTTGTGCCAGGAGAGCAACATGGGTTCAAGTTTGTTCAACTGGAGGAAGAATTGCGTGGAGAGCTTACGAACGGGAGTGCTTCGACATTGCTTGCACTTGGGGTCGCGCAGCTCCACGGCGTTCACTAGTTTACCACAGCCGTCGCATTGGTCACCCCTTGCATCTTCATATCCACATCCAGGATGAGGACATCCGCCTTCGACAAACCGATCCGCGAGATAGCGCTGACACTTTTCGCATAACAACTGCTCCACGGCTTGCGTCTCCATGAAGCCGTTACCGTTAAGGATGTGGAACATTTCCTGGACTATGTGTGTCTGCTCTGGTGTTGTGGTGCGCCCGAAATAATCAAACCCAATACTAAACCATCGGTATATACTATTGTGTATTTCAAAGTACTTGTCGCAGATTTCACGTGGGGTTACCCCTTCCTCCAGGGCTTTTGTCTCGGTGGCGGTGCCATATTCATCCGTGCCGCCCACGTACAAAGTGTTCCAGTTACACAAGCGTGCAAATCGAGCAAACACATCACCTGAGAGCACGCATCCGATGATATTCCCCAAATGAGGCACGTTATTAACGTACGGCAAGGCTGATGTGATCAAAATATTTCGCTCGCCTGCAATTGGAAGCACTGGATTCACTTCTCCCTTAGGAATCGGCAACTTGCCTCGACCCTGGGTCCATGAATCTTTGGCTAATTGAAGTTCCTCCGAGGATGCAACTTCATCAACATTTGGAGGTGTATTTTCTACGTTTGCAGATGGCGCATTCAATCCATACTTTGCACCAGCTAAGAGTGCTTGGTACACGTTCGGCACCACCATTTTGTATTCTTCAAGCGCTTGTTGAACATAACTTTGCTCTTGAATCCTCTGCAGCCATTGCAGCAAACTTGGGCTACTTTTCAAGTATTCACTTTTGAGTGATTCGTCCATGAATAATCCATACAAAGTAGACCACAATGCAATGTCATGCAACCCAATACTGCCATTTCCCAAACTTTTGGCATATTCTTCCAAAGTTGTCAAGTTCTTCTGTAAAGCACACTTGTGTGTGTTTGACTTTGCAGCCACTGCAAGTGTTACATTTGGAGATAAATGTAGTGAGTCAAATTCCAGCCATTGCTGCATCACTTGGTTCGTTGCATCATCATCAATGAGAGTTTGCAGGACAGCGTTCGAGGAGAAGAGATTCACCTTCTCGGCGAATTTCACAAACGGCAGGCGTTGGGGTACAGGCACTGATTTATCTTTAAACCAATCAACACACAACATTGCAATCATCTCTTACGAAACGTCGGCTGTATACCATCACTTACCAGCTGCTGCAACTATTTTCAGCGTGTAATCAGATTTTTTGGCGAACTTCAGCGATGTTAGGATCTTTAACGTCGCTGGATTGTTTTCGTTACTTGTAATCACCCACATTGTGTCTTAATTATGCTAAAACGTGGCTTTACCGGGCCAACGAATCAATTATTTATTGAAGCAATACTGTAGTAAGGTTTTGAGGTTATATTAAATGTTTGAAAAAGTAAGAAAGGTTGCCTAGTATATCAGTCTAATAAGCGACTAAAATGTACTTCTTGTATTTCATGAAATTCTTTAATTCTTTTCTTAATAAGTAATAAATAAACCAATGTATACTTTGATTTTACAACACAAACATTAATTCTTTAATTTAATGCTAATTAATCTGAATTGTCATAATTATAGGTTTCCTATCTGTTTTCACACATCAGAATTAATATTTAAATGGCTACGAATGTCGTCTGTAAGGCATAAACAGAGACAATTTTATCATAAAACCATAATTATACAGTATATAACTGTATAAAGTATTACCTGTCAATTTATCAATGAAGACATGATAAAAGAACTCATAGCCTTTTAATTATTTTATCAAACAAGTACATATTACACTATATAAATACAATCAGTTTGTGTTTGTTTGCTTTGTCTTTGCAAAAAATATTAAGTTCAAAATGATGAATGCATGGAAATGTTTCAAAGACCCACAACTTCCTGAAAATTATTTTCGCGTTGAAGTAATATAAGTTCAAAACTTTAATATTTGTATATGTACTTAAGTGACTACATTTTAGGTGAATATTTTTCGTGCGTTTGGTATTGAACTGTATAGAAAAGAAACGCTGACATATACAATCTTATCGCGTCTGTTTCTCTTCTACACAGCGATTGTTTACACTGCTGTAGAAACGTACGAGATTTACGCTCAATGGGGTGACTTAAATGCAATGCTTGGTGTGTTAAATTATCTTATAACTCATCTGATGGGTAAAGTGTACTTACTATGTAGTTAATGATATTAAAATAGTATTTTTTAATGTTAGGTTTGGTAAAAACTGCAATTTTGTACAAGAATCGAAAGAAAATTGGTGAAATAATGCTGGCGTTACATAAGCCACCCTTCAAACCCAATGAGACGCGTGGCGGTACAGAGGAGGCACGGCTCATTCGACTGGCAATCAAGAAAACGGAAATACAATTAATTGTTTATTTCCTTGTTGTCAGTGGTACCATATTTTCTGGGGTTTATAACGCTGTCATTATCCGCTTCACAAAACCAAAGGAATATTGGCATTTTCCCTACGCGCCTACCATCAGTTTCGGAGATTTCATGATGCGCTCTCCTTACTTTGAATTTGGGGTTTTGTATCAGTTTTGGGGTGTTCTGTCTTTTGCTGTTATTATTGCAACAACGTATGTTTTGCTGTCCACTATCATGGCGCATATAAGTATTCAGATGAAGATTCTCGGAAATGAATTTCGCAATATACGTGTACGTGCTGAACGCTTGGCAGGGCTACGAGCAAAAGACCAGGATATTGTTCACAAGAACATGGAAAATTTAATGGGCGAAGCAATTGAACATCATTTACAAAACCTTTACTTGGCTAAGCAGATGGAAAGTCTTTGCAGTTTAATGATTTTAACTATTTTTCTTGCTAGTGTTATTCTAATGTGCTTTTTATTATATTTCGCATCGTTGTACCCTCTAGCAAGTATTGAGTTCTTTCAAAACTTCTGTTACTGGTGGATCATTGTTTGTCAGGTTGGTATGTATTGCTATTGGGGAAACGAAGTCAGCTTGGAAAGTGATAATGTTGCAAGAGAAGTGGCAAAAATGAATTGGCCTGGTGCACCAAAAAGTGTACAGAAAGCTATTATTTTAGTAGTTGCACGTGCTCAACGACCTTTATATATTACAGCTGGAAAGTTTGTGCCTTTGAGTATGGAAGTTTTCATGAAAGTCAGTCAATTTCACAAACTTCATGAATACACAAATTAATACTTACATGTTTTATTGGTTTCAGATTATCAAAGGATCGTTTTCGTATTTTATGGTGTTGAGACAAACTCAAGATCCAGATATGTAATTAACAAATGTTAATCAATGTTATTAGGTTAAACATGCATTTGATAATAGCTTAGAAGTTTACTGAATTGTGCACTTTGTGATTAAACTATGAAAACTTTCAAACTTTCTTTTAGTGATTTATGTTTTTACTAACCTATGTTTTTACAAAACGAACAGGAGCGCTTCGACATTGCTTACCACAGCCGTCACATTGGTCATCCTATGCATCTTCAATCGAACCACCTGATGAACCATCGATATATAGGTACTATTGTGTATTTCACAATCTTCCAGGGCTTTGGCCTAGGTGGCGGTGCCATATTCATCCGTGCCACCCACGTACAAAGGGTTAAAGTTACACAGACGTGCAAGTAAAGCAAAAACAGTTAACCTTATGATATTTCCTGTTATTAACATACAGCAAGGCCCTGATGTGATCAACATATTTCCCTCGCCTGCAATTGGCAGCACTGGATTCACTTCTCCCTTAGAAATCGGTAACTTGCATCAACCCTGTGTCCAAGAATCTTTGGCAGTCATCAACATTTGGTGTTGTGTTTTCTGCATTTGCACAATGGATGCATTCTATGCAGGCATTGCAACAAGCTTGGGCTACCTTTTAACTATTTCCTTTTGAGCGATTCGTCTATAATTCCATACAAAGTAGACCACAATCCAATAATTAATAGATCTGAAAGCCAGAAATATGTACATATTAGGTACCTACTTATATTTCAAGAAATTCTGTTATAATTTACTTAATAAGTAATAAACTAATCAATGTATACTGTGATTTCAGAACACAAACATAAATTCTTTAATTTAATGCTAATTAAACTTAATTGTCATAATTATAGGTTTCACTCTCTGTTTTCACACATCAGAATTAATATTTAAATGGTTACGAATGTCTGTAAGGCATATATAGAGACAATTCTATCATGAAAACATAGTTATACAGTAGATAACTGTACATACTCTGTGTCAATTTATCAATGAAGACATAATAAAAGTACTATTACTGTGTTTGCAAGAAAAAACTAAGTCCAAAATGATAAATGCATGGAAATGTTTCAAAGACCCAAAACTACCACAAAATTATTTCCGCGTCGAAGTAATATCAGTTCAAACCTTATCTTTTTTTGTATATATTAAGGTACATAACTGCCTGAGTTTTAGGTAAATATTTTGCGTGCGTTTGGTATTGAATTGTACAGAAAAGAAACGCTGACATATACAATCTTATCGCGTCTGTTTCTCTTCTACACAGCGATTGCTTACACTGCTGTAGAAATTTATGAGATTTACGCTCAATGGGGTAACTTAAATGCAATGGTTGGTGTGTTAAATTATCTTATAACACATCTGATGGGTAAAATTAATTTATAATGTATTTAACGATAGTAAATTAGTCCTTCTTATCGTTAGGTTTAGTGAAGACGGCAATTTTGTATAAGAATCGCAAGAAAATTGGTGAAATGATGCTGGCGTTACATAAGCCACCCTTCAAACCCAACGAGACGCGTGGCGGTACAGAGGAAGCACGGCTCATCCGACAGGCAATCAAGAAAACGGAAATTCAATTAATTGTTTATTTCCTTGTTGTCAGTGGTACCATATTTTCTGGGGTTTATAATTCTTTCATTATCCGCCTAACAAAACCGAAAGAATATTGGCAATTTCCCTACGCGCCTACCATCAGTTTCGGGGATTTCATGATGCGCTCTCCTTACTTTGAATTTGGTGTTTTGTATCAGTTTTGGGGTGTTTTGTCTTTTGCTGTTATTATCGCAACAACGTATGTTTTGCTGTCCACTATCATGGCGCATATAAGTATTCAGATGAAGATTCTTGGAAATGAATTTCGTAATATTCGTGAACGTGCTGAACGTTTGGCAGGCCCACAAGCAAAAGACCAAAATGTCGTTCACAAGATTATGGAGAGTTTAATGGGCAAAGCAATTGAACATCATTTAAAAAACATTAACTTGGCTAAGAAGATGGAAAATCTTTGCAGTGTAATGATTTTAACTATTTTTCTTGCTAGTGTTATTCTGATGTGCCTGTTATTATATTTCGCATCGTTGTACCCCCTAGCAAGTATTGAGTTTTTTCAAAACTTCTGTTACTGGTGGATTATTGTTTGTCAAGTTGGTATGTATTGCTATTGGGGAAACGAAGTCAGCTTGGAAAGTGATAATGTTGCAAGAGAAGTGGCAAAAATGAATTGGCCTGGTGCACCAAAGAGTGTACAGAAAGCTATTATCTTAGTAGTTGCACGTGCTCAACGGTCTTTATATATCACAGCTGGAAAGTTTGTGCCTTTGAGTATGGAAGTATTTATGAAAGTCAGTCAATTTCACAAACAACCTAATGAACACACAAATTAATACATGTTTTATTGGTTTTAGATTATCAAAGGTTCTTTTTCATATTTCATGGTTTTGAGACAAACTCAAGATCCAGATATGTAATTTACAAATGCTAATCAATGTTATTAGTTTAAATTTGCAATTTAATAATAGTTTATACTTTGAATGAATTGTCCACTTTATGATTAAATTATTAAAATGAATTTATGTATTAAAACTTTCAAACTTTTATTTAGGGATATTTGGTTTATGTGTTTACTAACCTGACTATTATGTGGTTGGTACACCTGGCAGTACTGCATCACACCGTCTGTCAAGAACAAAAATCATTTCATGGCGGCCGTCAGTGACAGCTGTTCATAAATAATAATATTATTGTCCGAAATAATGAAAAGTATCAGTTGTTTTCAAATCCGTGGAAGCTGACTTAAGATAAGATGGCTTCGGTGAAAGTGGCGGTGCGGGTGCGTCCCTTCAATCAAAGGTACGTATTAAGCAAATCCATAGAAACTGTTTACGCTCTAAAAATTTCTGTAAACAATGCGCAAAAAATGCTTACTAACTTGTTCATTGCGTTACAGGGAGATTGATATGGGTGCCAAGTGTATTATTCAGATGTCTGGCAAGAGTACAAGCATAGTGAATAGCAAGGTATGAATTGTTTGGCATGTTTTCAAGGAAATTTATTAAGTAAACACCGCACTTTTAGGCAAACTCAAGAGATGAAGGCATCAGGCTCAAAGACTTCACATTTGACCACTCATACTGGTCGCATGAGCCAGGAGCACCCACATTTGCATCACAGGAGATGGTTTACGACGACTTGGGCACTGAGGTGGTGGATTGCGCGTTTCAGGGTTACAATGCATGTGTTTTTGCCTATGGCCAGACTGGCAGTGGGAAAACCTACACAATGATGGGCGCTCCAGATAACCAAGGCCTCATTCCACGGATCTGTAAGGCACTCTTCGAGCGCATGGCGGAGGATTCGAAGCGTGGGCATCGGGTTGAAGTCAGTTACCTTGAAATATACCAAGAGCGAGTGGCCGATCTGCTAAAGAACCCCTCCGGTGAAGTACTTAAGGTACGAGAGCATCCGAAGAGGGGTCCTTATGTCGAAGGGTTGACCACCTGTTTGGTGAAGAATTATGAGCATATCCAAGAATGTATGGAGCGTGGAAATTCACTCCGCACCACTGCCTCGACGAACATGAACGATGTGAGTAGCCGAAGTCACGCTATCTTCACAATCACATTCGTCCAAGCCGGTTTCTGCGATGGCGTGCCCAGCGAGACCGTGTCTAAGATCCACCTGGTGGATTTAGCTGGCAGTGAACGCGCTGACTCGACAGGGGCGACCGGAATGAGGCTGAAAGAAGGCGCGCACATTAACAAATCATTGGTAACGCTGGGATCTGTGATTTCGACCTTGGCTGAAATTTCCAAGACGAAGAACGGCTTTAAGAAGTCACCACATATCCCATACAGAAATTCTGTGCTGACTTGGTTATTGAAAGACAGTCTCGGGGGAAATTCGAAGACCATTATGATTGCTGCAATAAGCCCGGCTGATTGCAATTATGCAGAGACATTGGGCACTCTTCATTATGCCAATCGCGCCAAGAATATTATCAACAAACCTACAGTCAATGAAGATCCGAATGTTAAATTAATCCGCGAATTGCGCGACGAGATTAGCAAGTTGAAGCTGCTCATGTTCAACGAACACCAAATAAAGTCAGACACCATGTTGGCGCAATTACACGCGAAGGAAGAACGCGAGAAAGAATTGACTGAGGCATGGACGTCAAAATGGCGTGAGGCACAAGCGATTCTTCACGAGCAGAAGGCCCTCGGATTGCGCAAGGCTGGTCCTGGTGTGGTTCTAGACTCCGATCGGCCTCATTTAGTTGCTATTGACGACGACCCTCTGAGCACTGGCGTCACCTTGTATCATCTCAAAGAAGGAGAGACTACCATTGGCACAGAGGATAGCGAGATAAAGCAGGATATTGTCCTGAAAGGTCCTGGCATGGAGCGGCAACACTGCAGTATAGAGTTTGAAAATGGCGTCGCTGTTCTTACGCCTCACCCTGGGGCTCAAGTCTGGTTGAATAATACCCTCATTGAGGATCCAGCGAGGCTGTCGCAGGGGTGCATCATCTTCCTAGGGCGCGCACATGTTTTCAGGTTCAATGATCCAGCAGAAGCTGCTGAAATGCGTCGAGGTGAACGCAGTCACTTGACGCGGATGAGTCTTTTGAGTTGGTCCACGCCAGATTTAGCTGCGTCCATGGAAAATCTGAAGGAAAACAGCTTTCTGGGAGATCAATCAGACCTTGAAGCACAGAGATTGTGTTTGGTTAAGGAAAAGGAGCGATTTGAGAAGGAACAAGAGGCGTTTGAAAAGCGCCGAAAGAGTTTGGAGCAAGCGCAGGCGAAGTTGGAGGCTGAGAAGCGCGTCATGGAGGAAGAGCATGCAGCGCAAGCCAGGCAACTGCAGGAGAACTGGAGGAATTTGACGACGATCCAGAAGCAGCGTGAGAAGGAGCTTGAGAAGAAAGAAATTGAGTTGGTGGCGCAGCGCGTCGACTTAGAGAACGAGAGAAAGCGTATTATGGGCGAGGTAATTTCGTACGACTGGTGGTGGCTGAAGCTGGTTTTATATTTTGTTATTATTTATTATTTGTTTTATTTATTTGGTAGATCCATGAAGAATTTAAATGCGCACACGCAAATCGTAGCAGTTTCGCAGAGAAACTGCTAGCGACTTTTAGTTTTATATTAGAGACAGAACAGAATGGTCAGGATGAAGTTTTAGATTTTCAAACAAGATGCACAGTTCAGGTATTATTTTCGTCATGTTCCTTTTTCATTCGTTCATTTTTATCCCAGTTGTGGTTGCGGATTTGTTTCGTTTTTACTAAATGGAGGTTATTTTAGGATTTAGTGAATAAAAAAGATACTTACTCGTTATCAGACTCAGAATCAGACTACTTGGTTGATTTATTAAATGGACTGCATGGCAAGAAACTTCTTGAAGATTTAGTCAATCAACATGTAAGTTGAAAAGCACTTGTACTTGTGTTAACGTGACCCAAACTGACTGTACTGTTGATCTTAATGTTTGTAGAGAAAAGAGTTAGCTGATTTGCAAGCTGAACTGGAACGGCGCGTATCGGTGTTGAACGAACGCCACGCCGCTGTCGAGCAATTAGATAAGAAATTGGTCGGGCTCGTCGATGAACAAATCGAGCTCGGCGTCAATTCCAAAGAAGAAAACTTGCAAACGCTCAGAGATGCACTCGCCCGTCGAACCGAGCAACAACTGCTGGAGATTGAACAGCGAAAGCAAGCGTAAGCAACCAACCACTTGATAGCGTATCACGTTTCAAGAATGTTTAATGTTTGAATTCATAAACAAGCCTTGTATTGTTTACATAAACAAGTTGTAACTGAAGTGTTTATTGTATTTGCAGATTAACTTTGAACTTGAAGCGTATCAATTCTGCGCAAAGTCCTGACTCGCTTGACACGAACTACACAAGCAGCTTGGATCACGGCACCTTGAGCAGTGATACCTATCATACGGCCACAAGCGCCTGTTCAACGACGAATATGTTTGGCATTGATGGTATTGAGAAGTTGATGAGCGACAGCGGCGTGGAGTTGCGCCCTGAATCTCGGCCGCATTACGAGAGCGACTTATCGAGCAACGAAGAGTCACGCGTGACGAGCGATTCGCATTCGGGCAGTAGCAGCATTGAAAATCGTAGCCCCATCAGCAGGAAGCGCAAGAAAGACAAGGATATGCTAAGGACCATGGCGCAACGCGTGGCCCAGCAGAAGCAGCTGATCATCAAATGTCTAGATTCGAATTGCTCCAAAGCGTATCTAGATGCACAAATTGCTGTAAGTAAACACCGCCATTTTTATTTCAGTTGGATTATACGAATATTTCTAATATTTTGTTTTGTCTGTTGTAGATTCTGCAAGATTTACAAAAGCAATACATGGCCTTGAAGTTAGGCTCGCCTTCAATTCTCTCACCTGCTGCGGAGCATCCCCTGCAGGATCTTGACAATACACCAAGCCCAATTCACCCGCTACATGCGGGCTCTACTTCTGCTTTATATTCACCGCCAATGCCTGTACGTATATATTGATTGGTGAAGAGTTTGTTGAGGGGATTTTTATATCATGTTGTTGGTTACTTTTCAGTTCAATGCACAACTATCACCGTACAATTCCTTATACAGATCGATGCCTTCCATATCAACGCACTTCGATAATGAATCAATTGTATGCATCGGTTCTTACTGCCTAAGAGGAACTGGATCGCAAACCCACTACGAGTACGAAGTACGAATACAAACGGCCGACGAGCGTTGGTGTATTCTACGCAGATATCGGCGCTTCCGCGACCTGCACATAGCCATGAAGGCGCGATATGGCGAGAAAGTTGCGCAAATTTCATTCCCATCGCGACAGCTCTTCGCAAACACGGAATCTGTAGCCCAATCGCGCAAGAAACAGCTTGAAATGTACCTCAGGAGGCTCATTGAAGTCTGCCGCGCGCTTCCTACCTGTTGTCTTGCGTACGGAGGACCTGTTACTAGAGCATCACTCATAAATTTTTCACCGTTCTTCAGGAAAGGCGTCTTCGAGAACGGCAAATATGGAACTAGTTAACAATATTTAAGAGTTTTGTTTATTTTTTTTATTTTATCGTTATCTAGCACAGTTTGCATGACAACCTATGAGAACAAATAGGCAAGAAGTTAATTTATGTTTAGGGTTAGGAAAAGAAGAGAGGATGGTTGTTGAAATGCCGCAGTTCTGTTCAAGGACTTGTTAGATTTTATATTTCCCAGTTAGTTAATGTTTCATTAACTTGTGAGTAAGCTAGTTCTATCCACGCATGGTGGAAGTCGGTGCAATAGCGAAGTAGGAATGTAAGTTACCAAAATAAGTAAGGTTATGAAAGAAACGAACTACTGCAATATAGTTGAGTTTGAATTTGAAATATGTATAGGCAAGAGGGCCCCTGCTGACGCTGAAATAGTATATTTTTGACGGAACTAAGCATGTGATAATTATAATTGTTCCACGTTTATAAAGTACTTCTAGCCGAAGTACTTTAGACTTATGTTAGTTAATTAATCGTATACTTTCTGATTTGCAATCAATGAAATGAATGCATACTGCATAGTTAATACGAAGACTATCGATTTTATATAATTAATATTATATATATGAAAGCAAATGATTATATTTTGAACACATTGAAATTGTTTAACTTTAACCTTTGAAGAATTTGACGTGCGGTGCGGTTTGGTGCACTGGTACGAAACGCACCAGAATTGCGTGTCAAGCTATTGTCCCTACACAAACTGCTGCAGTTTGTATTATATTTTGTTCTGGGGATTATACTAACTCGAAACATGATAAGTAAACCAAACCACAAGATGGTTTAGTTTCAAACTTATCTTCTCAGCGGGTTGATGCATATCAGATTAACTTGAGACACAAGAAAATCAATCAAGTCAAGATCAGTGATGTGTAGTGCTGTGTAATATTGTATGTGAAGTTTCAAGAGACAACAACAATAATATCATTGTCAGTAAAATGTCACAGAATGAAGTCGAAGAGTATTATAAAAACTTCATCGAATTGCAGCAAAGACTTCGTAAAAGGTTAGTTTTATTTGAATGTACGCGCAGTTTGTTTGTATTGACGATGCAATATTATGTTTCAGCGAGGAAGAACGCTTGCAACTTGAAATGAAATTCAACGAAATGATACAAATCTCCCAAGAAGAGTAAGAATTTTAATGTTTCATTAATACAAATCCAGCCTTGATTTCTTGATTGATTCCAGGCAACAGTTGTATTACAAACGCTTGAAAACGCAATACAAACGCTTCATGGAGGAAAACCACAAACGACAGGAACGGAATGCGAATGTACTCATGATGCTCGAACGTATTCGTAACCGCGCCGAGTTATTGGAAGCCAAATCGAAGCGATTGAAGTTATTGCGGCATCAGTACTATTCGTATCTGAACCGCATGGAACGCGAGCAAGAATTGTTGAATAATCAGCCGGAAATGCAGCAACGCATATCCAGATCAAAACCTGACCTTGAACACCATCACGAAGCTAATCGATGGCATGTTAGGCCGCAATATCGCGATACAGATGCGAAATCGATTGATGACGCATTCGCCAACGCCGATTCGGTTAACACGCGCGCGAGAACGCGGATGAAAACAAATTCCAAAGCGGATAGAAGTCGACGATTTGCGGAGGGCAAGGATGAGACGGATATCGGCAGCGATAGTAGTGCTGAACATATACAAACACCTAGAGAGTCTGAATATTTGCATAAAATATTCAATGGCAAAGATAAAGTTGATGAAATTAATGAACAAGATGGAAATAATAATTACCAAACGGAAATTAATGAAATTACTACTCCAATAAATACTGACACAACTGTCAAGTCAGAGGAAAAAACATTATTCGAAGATACTGAAAAAGTTGAGAATTCAATACCAATTGAACGAACTCCTCAACAATCAGTAGGAAATGCTGAAAACAATAGCGAACATGAAATAGTATCAAACACTGTTATTCCTCAAGAAATTCATGAGACTGTTGAAACTCTTGAAGAACCCGAAGAAATAACTTCGAATCAAAACTCGCAAGATGGCGACGTGATTCAAATTCAAACAGTTCAAGAGGAAGAAGAAGATACGCCATCTTTGCAACAAGAAGAAAACAGTTTTGCAAAAGATGATGTTGTACCTGAATATGTACAAAATTCCAACAAGGATTTTGAAAATCCTCAAGATCAGGAAGAAGAAATCTATACGACTCAAGAAAATGTTTCTCAAGAACAAGCTTTATTAGAAACTGAGGTTATCAATCAAGATGAACAGGTACGCTTGGAAGCAGAAGAGAAAGTATGGAGTGAAAACCAAGCTGAGAATGTGGAAGATCAAGAATATCAAGTCGCAAACTCAGAAGTAACATACAATACCGAACCAAACGAAGAAACGTACGAAAATAACCAATATGGCGAATACTCACAAGAACAAATGCAATATGACAATAACATGCAACAAATGTACTATGATGAGAATGGACAAGAAATCCAGTACGACTATTCACAGGGGGGCTATGACGAAAATGGCCAGCCATTGACCTACGATCAAAACTACGAAAATTACCAACAATACAACACTGATGAAAACGGGCAAGTCATAAACTACGAGCAACCAACAAACCAACAAGCCAATGAGTATTACGATGAGAATGGCCAGCCGGTTAATTATGAACCTACTAATGAAACCGATAATGCACAATATCTTCCTGATAACGATACTGAACCTACAGTTCGAAGTGAATTTGAAACTGACGCTGCGCAAGTTCAAGAAGAATCTGCTGATAACGAACGCCAGGCGAACGTAATGGAACTCCTAGATACCGAATCGGAAAGCACTCAGAAGGATGAAAAGCCAGCTGCGAGTGTCGAGCACGAAAGTGACTTTGATATCAGTTCCAGCGCCACTGGCGAACCGAAATAAAATGGTCATTCGTCTTACTGAACTAATATTAACCCATCGGTACCTAGATTAATTGCCAACAAACAAACAAACTAATGAACGGAACAAGGTAATTAGTACGGCTATTAGCGGTTGGCATGCATAAGAAACATTCGAAGCTGTCTTCTTATTTACTCGCTAGATAGATTATCGTTCTACTGTACAGTCAGCTGATGTAAAAATAGCGCAAAGCCGATTTAAAACGGCATCGTATGCTTTTAATCGCATTCACACTAGGTTTCTACGAAGTTATTAATCAATTGCAAAATTGCTAACAATAAGCTACTGTTTGTTGATGTTGCGCAACACGCTTATCAGCATTTTTACATAACCTAACACGCAATTACAATAATGCCCTCTTTAAACTTCCAAATACATACTGAAAACGAGATGTAAAAATAAATAGCATATTTTGAACGCGGTTATAGAATTGATAAATTGGTAGAAGAACATTCTTGAAGTAAACTTTCCTTTAAACTCTTGACGCCTGTTAAGTTACGATTAAAATGCACCATCGCCTTCGGCGCATTGTCGAACTTGTGTGGGCAATATAACCACGATCAGCGCGAACGAAACGTCACATTAATGCGTTAATCATCCGAAGTGGTAGCCCATTCTATGCGAGTGCACCGTGCGTGAACACATCCTTCAGGTTCTGCGTGGTTCTTCGGAAACAGGTTCACGTCCGCGCGGATTGCGGATCGATACGATGGGCGAAAACGGCGATTCCAGTCGACGTAGTCCCGTCGCATTCGCGTGTCCAGCTGCGCTCTCTCCCATCGTCTGCACAGCATTCGCGGAGCCGATGAGTTTCTACCACCACAATGTGGATGACGGCGATGGCGATGGCCTCCTCGGAGGCAATCTGCACCCAGAGGTGCGCAATGGTGAGTCTCTACACTTTCCTACACCTTTCAGGTTAAATTTAGCAAGAAGATGTAAATATCTTACGAATTATAAATAAACAAATAAACAGGCGCAGCCGCGCATTGAGAGCAAATAAACACGATCGCGTGCCAGAGGAAGTGCAGTGATCATCGCTCACTGCAGGTGCTGCAGAATTTTTGAGGTTATGTTGCGCAATCATACCTCTATCTGATTTGTTCCGATTTGAAATCAGCTGGAATGAAACTGATGCATTAAAATTGATGTCTAATCGATTGATTTCAATTGCTTTGTTTTGTTTCAATACACAATTACAAGATTACTGTAATTATTGACGTTAGTCGCTTGCGCTTGAAATCCTGTATAATGATGGAAAAACTCATACTGCTGGGAGCTTTTTGTGGGCATTAACGCTTAAAATTATGGCAAATAGATAAAAGCTGCATTGTCATCAGATAAGAATGCTCAATAGCACCTCTAGCCTTGGGTGGAAGCGAAGCGCATTATCACTTGGCAGTGATAGCAATCGCGTGCTGGTAGGTCGACGTGTTAATGGTAAAAAACGCGAATGGAAATAAAATCCAATCGGAAAATCGCTTAAATTCGGTGAATCAGATATAGATCAGTATTCAGATCGGTAGCATATGCAGTGCCGGTGTTGGTGTTATTCCTTCATTGCCAGTGTTCGAGGATGAGCCAACGAGGTATCCTGCCGCTGTCATTCACGTCCAATGAATCTCTGGAACCAGAACCAGGTAAAGTCCTGTTCTAAGAATAAGCACACACAATAGAAATTTAGATTTGTGATGCATTATGTTATGAGAAAGCCAGTGGGTGTCATCGTCACCAGTGGAAAATTTTACGCGTCGAGTTTGTTTACTATAATAAAGTATGTACATGCCTAGAAACCACGTATGCTTGATCGAAAAGTAAGTAGCTTGGGCTAGGAACTGTATACATATTGTTTTTTGGCACGGCATCGGCAGTCAACTCTTCCTTGTATTAGCCGGTAATATAAATGAGTGCGTGCATTTATTTTTGGATGTTCTCACAATGGAAACACATACTAGACTTACAGCAAGGCACATCTATTAGTTTAGTCTTGGTCTAGTCCTGGTCTAGTTTTGTCGTGCGATGCGGAAATGCCCCGCGAATTGGGTAGTTTTTCACCTAAAACCAAATAAAAAGTAACTTTTCGCGCAAGTGTCGCTTTATAACGTAATTCAAAATGTCGTCCCGGGGAATTTACATTCCCAACACGCCTGAAGACAACATAGATATTTACATGGCGTCTACACCAACGTTCCTACGTTTAAATTCGTTCCTGGACGAAGGTAACATTCGCGGAACCATAACCTACTTCGCATTGCCCATTCAATAACAATAGCGATTGGCAATTGTTATCATCAGATAGGCCACCAGTTTCACGTGTTTACTAATAATGTTGCGGATTAATAACATATTAGCGACTGACAAAGGAATTGGATTAATGCGGCATGTATTAGATGTTAATCTTCTTACAGCGCGCAGCGCGTCGTTACAGCTACAGTATGACGTCCTTCCCTGTTGTGGATTTGCGTTCATATTCGTATTCGGATTCGGATTCTCGCAAGTTACACTTCGCCCTGGTCATTCGCGATTCCAGCTTTCCAGAGTGTAAACGCTTACGGCGCGTGTTAGAATGTTGTGAACTGTCGTTAGCGTTTGTTTGAAAGCATGGAGAATCATTGTTTACTTGACATTAACTGGACGAAAGATGACTTGGGAAATATCATACGGAAAATTTCGGAAAGTAAGTTAAATTAAGAGAGCCGTCATCGCCCAACTGTTGAGGTTAATTATAGAAAACCGTCGCTGAGAAATATTTGTGTATCTACGGCGTTCAGAATTTGTTGATATGCGAACTTATAAATAACTTTGGAATATCTTCGATTGCGACTCAAAGGTTATCATAACTTTAGAGAAGATGAAAGGCAACTGTGTGTGTTGTGCTGCTGGTTGCCTAAAGACAAGTTTGAAATTCAAAAGTTTTATTTTTATTTCGTTTGTTTTTGCAGGTAGCGAAAGTCCGGCTTTCAACAGCGCGCACTTTCCGGTGACGGACCATCAGAATGACCTCCCGAATGAGATTTCGGCACCGTATGAGGTGCCGCAGTTCCCCATCGAGCAGATCGAGAAGAAACTCGCCATCCAGAGGCAAATTAACGTGAAGTAAGTGCGGCAATTTCATGCCAATGTAAATTGAAAAATGCGGCTTGTTTCATTATTTGTTAAACACGGATGAAAAATGCTGCTTAATTACTCGCCCGCCCTATATATTGCTAGTTATTATTCAATCGCATGTTCAGTCATAATTGATCATTGGGGAGCGCTGCCTCTTATATAGCAGGAAAAAGTCGCAGAAAGACAATTCTCTGAAGAGTAGCATAGCATGTTTGGTCTCTTGCAAGACTACGAATCCCAGCCGTATTATAAGATGTAATACTTGAAGGGTCCTAAGTGAATACCAATTTTCTATTGTATTTTGTAGGGTATTGGAGGACCGCAAGTCGCACTATGAGCCGTCTGTGGGGGCCACCGATGACGCGACCAAGAGCGCCATCGACGAGCACGACTTTGTGCCCCATTTTCAGCGGGTTTCCATCTCAGGCGAAGACACCGCTGGAGTGCCTCTTGAGGACTTGGAGAAGGCCGCTAAGCTGCTTATCGATGCTTTGAAAATCCGCCAACGGTACATGAAGTTGTCGCATCAGAGTTTCGCCGCCACCTCGGCGCGTTTCCTCAATCCAGAGAACCAGCAGTTCATGCATCACGACGACAAGCAAACAATTGAAGGTGGGCCATGTTCCTCCGCCATGTTTAGTAGATTCTCCTTTGGTTATTTGGTTTCTTTAAATATTACTATTATTATTATTTGTTACCGCATAATGAAAATGTAGTAGACGCGCGACGGAGCAGCGAACTCGAGGAGGTCTTCGATATGGACGGCTTTGACCCTTTTCGCGATCGAATTGATAGCATATTCGAAGGTAACCCGCATCAACAACATTTTCTGGTGTGACCTTGACTGACTGACTGATCTGTGTTTTGAACTATTCTTTTGTTTTTTGACATGAAAAATGTTTAAAATCCCGTAAGAACAGGAAAATGGTTGACGGTGTTGAATAACCCATGTTTACAGATTTCTGCGTTGCAATTTACAGCAGCGTGGTAATTAGTTTGATTGTGTTTTAGATCATCCTATTCATCCACCGTCAGGTAGCGCTAATCCATGGGAAGCACCGGACATACCAGACCTTGACTACGTTTTCCGGACCAATAAGGGTGTGATTCAAGTATACAAAACTCAGGAGGATCTTGATAACAACCAGCCATGCGACTTTCCTTTCCCGGACTTGGATACTTTTTGTACTGACATGAACTACATGTGTAATATGATTGCCGATGGCCCACTGTAAGTGCAAAGTGCAATAGTTATTAAGAATATGCATTAAAACCTATTTTCTTGCAGGAAATCGTTCTGTTATCGGCGATTGAGTTACTTATCGTCAAAGTTTCAATTGCACGTGCTTCTCAACGAGCTGAGAGAGCTAGCTTCGCAGAAAGCAGTCCCCCATCGCGACTTTTACAACATCCGCAAGGTGGACACACATATCCATGCGGCGTCCTGCATGAACCAGAAGCACTTGCTGCGCTTCATCAAGAAGACGCTCAAGAACCACGCCGACGAGGTGGTGACCATCAGCAAGGGCACGCCGATGACACTCAAAGAAGTGTTTCAGGTAGGCATCCAGCGATGTGCTGTACCGTGTGCAGAATCTGTTTTATCGTTACGTTTCATAATTATCATAGATTCTTATGACTGTATGCTATGGAAAGAAAGTTTCTTTCTTTGATTTGCTTCAGGTAAGCGCATATTATAAGTGGGGAGTTACAATTTTAGCGATTTTATCACCATTTTGCATGATTTTTCATACATTTCTCCTGTAGTTTTTTGTTTTTTGTTTTTCTCACCATTTTGGTGTGTTCATATACATACATCATGGCTTTCTTTGCAGTCGATGAACTTGACCACATATGACTTGACTGTCGATATGCTGGACGTGCACGCGGATCGTAACACTTTCCATCGGTTCGATAAGTTCAACGCCAAGTACAATCCCATAGGGGAGAGTCGTCTGCGTGAGGTGTTTCTGAAGACAGACAATTACCTGAACGGCAAGTACTTTGCGCGCATCATTAAGGAGGTTGCCAGCGACTTGGAGGAGTCAAAGTATCAAAACGCAGAGCTACGTTTGAGCATCTACGGGAAGAGCCGCGAGGAGTGGGATAAGCTTGCAAAGTGGGCGATTGAGTCCGATGTGTATTCGGACAACGTACGATGGCTCATCCAAATACCCAGGCTATTGTAAGCAAGCATGGCTGGTTGCCTTTATAAAGTTGTATTAATTCAGGGTTGTTTTAGTGATATCTTCAAGTTAAACAACATGATGGAGAACTTCCAGGAAATTCTCTCGAATATTTTCCTGCCTTTGATGGAAGTGACCGCCAAGCCGTCGTCGCATCCAGAGTTGCATCAATTTCTGCAGTATGTCATTGGGTTTGACTCTGTGGACGACGAGAGTAAGCCGGAGAATCCTCTCTTTGAGAAAGACATCCCATCACCGGACAACTGGCGCGACATAGAGAATCCGCCATATGCATATTACCAGTACTATATGTACGCGAATATTACGGTGGTGAATCATTTCAGAGCTGAGAGGGGTTTGAATACCTTCGTTCTAAGACCGCATTGCGGTGAAGCGGGGCCTGTGCAGCATCTTGTTTGTGGGTACATGTTGTCAGAGAATATTTCGCATGGGCTACTGTTGCGTAAAGTACCGGTCTTGCAGTATCTCTATTACTTGGCGCAGATTGGCATTGCCATGTCACCGCTGAGCAATAACAGTCTCTTCTTGAACTACCATCGTAACCCGTTGCCCGAGTATCTTGCGCGTGGTCTCTGCGTCTCACTTTCTACAGATGATCCGCTTCAGTTCCACTTCACCAAGGAACCTTTGATGGAAGAATACAGCATTGCCGCCCAGGTATGGAAGCTCTCCAGCTGCGACATGTGTGAGTTGGCACGCAATAGTGTCCTCATGTCTGGCTTCCCGCATAAGATGAAGCAGTACTGGCTTGGCCCCAACTACACCAAGGAGGGCGTGCCCGGCAATGACATCTCGCGCACGAATGTGCCTGATATTCGCGTGGCCTTCCGCTACGAGACACTCATCGATGAGCTGAACAATATCTTCAAGACCACGTATCATAACCCAGCGAAGGAGTGAGGCTAATAACGAAGTACCATATTTTCTAGATGTAGCTAGGTGTAACTAATACAATGTGCATGCAGATCTATAAATCATTTCTAACGTCAGAATAGGATAATTCTTCTTGTGTTGAATGTAATGCAACAAGCGTTTTAAATAAAGAGATAAATTATTTGCTATTTTCATTTAAGAAAGAGAATTTGAATTTGAATTGTGCAAGGACAAGATGCGAATCCACGCACTACGATTGTTATAAAAACGCGGCAAGACCTTTCTAAGTGTGCACTGCCGTCTGGGTGTCTCGCAAGTCAAGTGCAGGTGTAAAATGATCGCGCAGTTTTTTGTTGCCGTCTGCGTGCAAACGGCGCTCGCGAGTTATGACATTTCCGACCAGGTGCTCTTCCCGCCTTTGCCGCATGCCGCCCCCAGGTCGGAGAACACCATATGTCGGGGAGAGAGTCAAACCTACATTGAACAACTGACCAACATGACCCTCTGGGCACAAAAAAGTAACCCATAACAAGGAAGAATCAGTGAAACAGTTAAGAGTGGTTTGAAATTTACTTACAGTGTGGGATGCAACGGCAAAGTCGACAGTTGGAGTGCTTCAAGGATCCAACTTTAACTTTGGCAACTTTGACGAATGTTTAGGTGCTGGTGGACCATTTAGAACGCAGTATTGTTTCGTCACCCTTGACGCACACATCCCTCACGAATACAACCGTTCTGACCCCTTCGGATTGACGTTTGACCCAAACGACCACGTCCTGAAACGATTTTATGTAAGTTATGTAACATTTAACGTCTGGATTCTTACATGAAATTTGATATTTTAGTATACTAATGACGTTTCTCAACAAGCAAGAAATACGGTGAAACTTGGATGGTGTATACCGGCTTCTTGTACAGCTATTGACTTGGAACGGTCGTTAAATCAGTATTTGAATCAAAAGGACCATCCCTATAAGACATTAAATGTATCCTACTCGGCCAGTGTGAATGAAAATCATTGTCAACGCGAGAAAGAGGTGCATTTACTTGACGCAATTGATATAAGTTTCTGGTAAGTACCTTATTGTTCTGCATTTCATTGGTTGGAATAATAGAGGTTAACTTCTACAGCATTGTTGCTGCTTTGCTTTTTCTTCTGGTCATTGCTGGTTCTGTCTATGAAATCCATTGGTCTATGCACAAAGAAGATAAAACAAAATCCAGTATGTTTATATTTTTGCTTTTTGCTGATGAGTAACGCAATTAATAGTTTTTTATATTCCTAGAATCAAGTCAATCCATTTGGGGCAAACTTCTGGCAACATTTGCCTTCCGCAAAAGTTACAAAGAAATCCAACGCGCGGATGAGTCCAACGAAGCTCTCAGAGTTCTGTATGGGGTGCGCACTTTCGCCATTATGATGGTGGTGATTGATCATCGTTTTGGAACTTACATTTCGGGCCCAATGGATAACTTTGACTATATTGAGAAAGAATATCGATCAAAAGCATCCTGGTACTTCTTCCACGGTGATCTCTTTGTCGACACCTTCTTCATCTTAAGTGGCATTCTGGTGACTTACGGGTTGATGAATCAGTTTGACAAGAAGTATATTAATCCTGGATTTATCATTCTTCTAAGATACATCAGGTAGGTGAAAGTCGCCTTTGTGCTGATGATGCATGCATGCAAACGTGTTGTAAATTTAATGCGCTTGTGAAAGGACTGCAATTGAGTCGATTGTGATTGAGCGTTGGAAATCAAGGTCGCCATGATACAATTTTAGAGTTAAAGTCAAGTTTACATATTGTTTACCTACATTTACCTACAAATATCTAGTAATTAACACGAAGCAAACAGTGGATAACGAATGCAGATATGTTTTTGTCGATTCATTCATGCGCTAATCAATTTCAACCTAAGCGTGTCATTTGTTTCTATATGAATATGTTTGCGATCATAACTACGCATAAATCAGAGGCAATTATACAATCACTTGCTAAACTTAACGAATGCGAACCAATTTTCCATTCACTTATTTGCACGAAATGACTTCAGCGCGATGAAGGTTAAATGCATCTGACAAACATTTCTGATTATCAGTCACACATCATGATACAATGGTTATTTTGGTGATATTTTCGACAGATTAACTCCAGTGTATGCTTTCGTCCTCTTTTTCTGGGCGACAATGTTTCGCCATGTTGGCTCAGGTCCATTCTGGAACTTTGTTGTGCCGAAAGAAGTGCAAGACTGCAGGCATTACTGGTGGGCGAATTTGCTTTACATCAGCAACTACGTTGGCGGTCCTGAAATGGTAATTTATAATCTGCACAAAATACTATGATATTGTTTTATAACTTTGTAATAATTTGCAATTGCAGTGCATGATTCACTCTTGGTACCTGCCATGTGACTTCCATTATTTCATCATCGCCATATTCGTGGTCAAGATCCTGCATGGAAATCGACGCAAAGGACATATACTTATGATGCTTTTGTTTATAGTCTCAGTCGCTGTCCCATTTGCAATCACTTATATCTACAACCGACCTGGTGTCGTTCATTTCTATCCTGAATTTCTCGTAAACCCAAAAGCCGATGTCGATTATATTCTTTCTTATACGAAAACACATACTCGAGGCTCTACCTACGTGCTTGGAATGTACGCAGGCTATTTATTCTATAAACTAAAAGACACCGAATTTCGAATCAACAAGGTAATGAGTAGATTCTTGGTTAGAATGAAATGGGGTCTATTCACTCAACCAAACTTAGCATTTTCAACACTTGTACGTTAAAGAGGAGTGAATTCTAAGACTGGGGTCATCTTTTTTTTTTCTATTAATGCCCTATTTATTTAAATATTCACGATTAAATATTGAAATTTCAAAACTGCAGTGACGTCACGTCGGGTCCCACCGTAGGGCACGAAGCACGCTTCGTGCAGCAAAAAACTGGAGTGGGAAGCTGTAACATTGCCAGATGTATTTGTTCTGATTCTAAAGCGTCAAACATAACCTAACATTTTTTGGGTACTTTTATGCACGCAAATGATTCGATAAGCACATACGTTGCTTGGCAACCACAATAAAGCTACGCTTGGCAATGCAGCACCGAACATTACCAATAGTACTCGAAGATCCAGTGGCGGGAAGCTACACGTACACAATACACGCTTAAAAATGTAGTCACTGCAGTTGTAGGGTTTTTGGGCCCTAATTATCAAATTAGGGCCCTATGACAAAAATGATGACTTAAACCCTTCGGCCCCAGGTGTCTTCTATCGATTAAAGCAATAAAAAAAATTCATGAATAGACCCCATTGAATATTTGGTTTTAGGTCCGATCATATGCAATCATCATCACGTCAGTAGTGCTTCTCTTTTTCGGAATGGCCAGCGGCGCCATCTTCTACAATCCGTATCACCCTTACAATGTCCTTGAAGCGGCGTTCTACGCAGGTTTTCATCGCACCCTCTGGGCAATTGGCACCCTGGGTTTGATTTTTACGGCGTCTTATGGGCACGCTGAGGTTTTGTACAAGTTACTAACATGGATGCCGTTTATTCCTCTGGGGAAGTTGGTATACGGGGTGTACCTCGTTCATATGGTTTCCCAGCTACGAGCAGTTGGGATGGCAACCAGTCCAAGACATTTTAACTATTTTACAACAGTCAGTATTTTATTATCTAGGTTAACCGTTGAATTTATTGTGTTTTTTCGTTTTTAGATATCTTACGCTTTAAGTGATATTGTGATTGCATTTGCAGTGAGCTTTGCTTTATTTGTCGCAATTGAAAACCCATTCAGAAAGATTATAAAAATTCTACTTTTTCCGGATAATGAAAAGAAGAAATCTAGGGATATTGCAAGCGAAACGCATCCTTCAAATTTACATGCTGCTACCTCTACGAGTAGATTATAAAATTGTCGTAGTTTTTATATTTAGTACATTTTTTCAATGCAATAATGTAAGTATTAAACCTATGTAGCCAATTGTCAGTATGAAAGTTATTTGTTTTTCCATGAGAAGCAATCTGATTTCTCCTTATATCGCTAATGTTGTGGTAAAGCTAACATGTACGTTTTTCGTATTTGATTTAATTGCAAAATGGCCACAAATATATTTAAAACTGCAGAAATACAGATATCACACGTTTATCATAAACTTTAACAAATATAAAATGATGAATATCTGCATAAGTATTTTGAAACTCATCATAAAAGGCATATGATATGTGAAATTTCTTGTTTATCTCTTAGATATACCTACATAGGTAGATAGATTATTACTTAAAATGCGTAATATAAAGCAGCTTGGTACTGCGCAATCAAACGTTCTATGAAAAGTACAATAACAGCAATGCACAGAGCTGCAGTCGACAACACAAATATTGGTGCAACCTGGGCAGGAGTCAAAGCTTCGCCATCACTTATCTCGGGTTCCCATTCTGAATCAAATAGATGTCGTCTGGATGTAATAGTGTTTTGTGCATGATAAATAGGCACACCAGAGCTTATGTACCATTTTATAAATCCATCTAACTCTGTATAAAAATCACCAAAATTCTTATGCAAAATTGTGAATTTGTTTTTGGTGCGTAGTGGTGTAGGAAATATTCTATATCTTGTTTTATTTGCAGTATATTCTTTTGCTTGATCTGAAAAGTTAAAACTACCAATAGAATACATGTGTAAGTATATTTTATAAACCGATTCCATCGCTTACTTTTATTATAAATTGATGTTAAGAAATAATATTTAAATTGTGTGTCCTCTTTTAAAACACGATCGGCTTTGTTCGCAATCTTAATCTCTTCCATGACTGAAAATTTCTACCAAAAAAAAATCATTAATAAGGTTCAAATTGCATTTTGTATGATTATTATACGTTTGGTTCAATTTGATGCGTTATGTAAGTAGTTGTTGGCAAAAATTGAAGTGTCTCATCGTTTTCAATTTCATCATTCGTTTTGTAGTTTCTTGCATATCTATAAAAACATAAACATATTGGCAAAAAAATATAGTCCGTGCATTTGCACATCAAAAAATATTTTCTTACGTAGGGACGATTAAACCACTCAAAATGTCTGAAGAAAATATGAATCCAAAGAAGAATGCTGTGACTAGGCTAAGAAGGAATATAAATCTCAATACGTGTGACTTCGGTGGTGTTTGCAACGGTTGAATCAATATTAATCCATAGATTTCTAGACTTGTCACTGCTTTTTCGTCTATATTCCATTTGTATTCAGCAGAGATACGATTTCTGATGTAAAACAGAATTCTTATTGTGATAAATATTCCCAGTGTTATTGCAACTGATGTCCAGTTGAAAAGGTTTATTAAGTTTAAATAAATATTTGTATTTACTCTAAAACGTATTAAAAATTGTAAACACTATTACATTAATCGATTTTATAATATTTTTTACTGTGGTTTGGGCACCATATAATGCAATGAATATGCAGTCAATGGGAAGTGTGGTATCCCAACATTCTTCTTCATAAATATTGAAGAACCTTCATAAAAATGTAATAGATGAAGAGAAGTTGTATTCAAACGTATGGTATAATTATAATGGTTAAAAAAATCCAGAAGTATTTTTTCTTCATAATATTCAGATATAACCACTAATGCATTATGCGTAGTGCCATACCGATTTCTTCTACCAGGAAATAAAAAAATGTTGAATTTGAAAGACTGTGTACGGGTGGTCCACACATCCAATAATATTGTTCCTCCGTAGAGATTTTTCTCCTTATCACTTGTATATCGATGCAGGCGGATTTCATTATTCTCTATTTGTTCAATGCCACTCACTGCCACTTTCCTGTATTCAATCAAAAGAGTGTTTGCAAAGTGATTAAAAGTGGCCAAGAAATTCGGACGAGCAGCGGATTGTAAGTTGTCGCTAATAACAAACCAGCTTCCAATTTGTTGCCATTCATGAACGTCATTTAGTTTGTACACTTTGGTTTGTGGCGATGAACACTTGTGATTAGTAGCATTTATATTAATATATATTGTATCAAAAGATGCGTCAAAGTAGTTTGCTGTTATTGGTAAATTATATTCAGCTATAATATTATCAGCTAAAGTATGTTCAGGACAAGATATTACATTGAGACCTCGATGCAAAACACTGTAAGTTTTTAAAAGAAGAAGCACCAAGTGAGTTAAGGGGGTATTCTAGTGTAGAAGCATGAATTTGAGGTGTTTTTTCGGCGGCTAT